>PNEQ01045890.1:0-112075 GCA_003012365.1 Medauroidea extradentata
TATGTTTACATTATACTTAACACAATATACATTACAACAGCATAATAAATACACTTAAATCTTACTACTTTAAAATAACATGCCAGGGTTTTACCGAGTTACTAAAATTACTAATATGTGCATAAATGTCTTAACGTCCCCAACATGGACTCTCATTTACATACTGTAATCTCCACGAGATATCGTGGTATGTTACAAGGTGTATAGTGGAATCTTAAAGGCTCCGCCTACCACGCACTGCGTATGAATGTAATGTGAGGGGAAATATTTTTTTGTTACAAAACTATTTCGCATGTGCTCTTTGTGCCATTGTACGAAAAGAAAACATTTCGGATAACAACAAAATGACATTGTTAAGACACCTGCTCATTAAAACCCACGGTTGCTAAGCCCTGCAACATAGCAGCCTTTTCAGTCTGCCGTAGTTCAAAATGTAACGAACCGGATGCGTATGAAACTCAGACATCACGCACATAACTTTGCAACAGACATTCCACCAATATAATTGTATGGTCATTCGCATGAAGTAGTAAAAATGGTTGGGCGAATCTTGCACGTCAGTCCGGTGCTTGTCTCGTTTTTGGCGACGCGGCATTTGATACACACTTCATGGTCACCCTTATAGCTATGATCATTTGAATGTAGGCGGCATATCCTTTAACTTGTAGTTAAAACACTGCACTATTATGACTAGTATACAGGAGGCAAGTTCAGAGGGTTGTACGGCATCTGATGACGGTGAAGTTAGGTTAAAGAATAACACAGCATTAGAGCCCACGATTTTTTGTGAACAGAATTCTGCAACAGTTTATTTCAATGTCTTATGTGCACATATGCAGCCCTTCTTCATGGTCTGTGACTGGCTGTTTTTAACTCTCAGCGTCTTAGGGTTCCACCCGCAAATCACAGACGTGTGGTGTCGCAGTAACATTGTTCCTGTTGGCACAGTCAAATGAGCCACGTCTGTGCAATAATACAAGATTATGCCAATAACCATGAAGCAGAGCTGCAGATGTGCACGTAAGGCATTGAAACAAACTATTGCAGAATTCTTTTCACCAAAAAATCGTGGGCTCTACACAGCATAAATACCCGTGCCAGGGTTCGAAACCAGGACATCTCGCACCATAAATAGGCACCTAACCGACTACGCTGCGGAGGCCGACTAGTATACAGCTTGTTAATAAATAGATGTTACATGGATAGGTGGTACGTTATACGGCGCTGCGCGTACATATTTTGTTCACAGTCACAATTTATCCCAGCTACATATGTAATTATATTAATAAGTTATGAAACATGACGTAAATAATATAATTTTGTAACTTTAAAACCAACATTTTCCTGCTGGAGGACTCTTCTCCTCTTCGTTTGAGTGGGCCCTGTTTTCCTTAACAACTACAGTCCCCTCATTAACCCCCCCCCCCCTTCCCATCACCACCACCACCACCACCACCAAATGAGTTTGCGATGACTACGTTTGATTCGAAATGTATTCACTTTTATGTTCAGAATGGTGTCTTTTCGTATATGTGCGTTTTATCTGTATATTTTTATAAGAATAAAGGGTGATTCTTAACGCAAGCTTCTGAAGAACTGCAAAACATAACAAACGAAAGTACATTAATAAAATTAAACTAATATCTTTTAAAGCCAGATATCTCGGGAAATATATATTTTTAGTTGCTTTCAGTTGCATATTTCTGTTCAAGGACTTTCAGTTGACGGAGATTGTATTATATTTCTTGGGCATAGTGACATTTCAAGTGCAAATAATCCTGAGCCAGTTATAGGTGTGAAATAATGGTATGCGCATATCAGTGCGGGTACCAGCTGGGTTTGAAACCAGGTTATCCACTGGAGGTATACAAGGTTTGCAGCTGTATGTGGCCGTGGTTGTGTAGTGGCCATAATACTCGTCTCCCCAGTATCAGCTCAGGTTCGATTCCCAGCGGAGTTTGTATCGATTCTTCTCATGTGGGAAACCAGGCAGCTGTTGTTGATGTACGGTGGACTTTCTCAGGGACTTCCTGCTTACCCCTTCTTGTTAACTCGTCGCTTCTTCATCGCAGGGCCTTATTTAATGTCACATATCAGCTTAAAAACATATAATTTTGCAGCTGGAACCCCACAGAGAAAAAAGGTTCGGTTTAACCAACCGTATATACAGGATGTATATAAATTCGACAGACAAACTTTGGCATATGAAACGTTATAAAAACGAAGAACACGTTTAGAACACGTATCGTAAATATGGAATACGAAGGAAGCAATAAGTGCTTGACCATTTATATTTGAAACAGTGTTTTCTGAAAAAATCAGAAACCACGTGAGGTAAAAGGACAAAACCCAGATCATCGTTTTATGTCATCAGGATCTGTCATCCCACACCAAATTCTCGACCACGCCTTCCGCTTTTATGGAAATCATAGAGTTGACCACCCTTGTATGTCGTAAAACTTTGGCGTTGTCTGCATGTTAAGGTATTTAAAGGCGAATAATTTACGAGCGTGCCATGCATTACAAAAAAGGTCCTCTTGTTTCAAGTGCGTAGGACACGCAGTTTCCGTTAAAAACGACCATAAAATACTTATGCTAGATGCGGCGGTACAGTACATTCTGGCATTAGTCTGACACTTTGACATCTAAAATTGACACAAAATCGACCACAATTTGGCAAACAATCAGTACAGCGTTTTGTATCACATCAAGCTTGATCCAAATTTGCGGGGTCTTGTTATCTTTGAGGTAGCATTTTCGTGATTTTATAAACACGAGTGAATGAACCAGGATTTTATTATTTTACAAACAAAACGCCTTGTGTAAATATCAAGACCATCATAGGTTTTGAGAGTAGTTAAATAATTGTGAATTTCCAAACGAATAATGGGGTGTGTTAAAAACCTGACAGGGAGCCAACTCGTACAACTTAATTTTCAAGGGCTTATTGCTCCCTTCATATTCCATTTTTTTGCGATGGTTGTTCTGCATGCATTATACTTCATTTTTCATAGCGCTTCGTATGCCAAAGTTTGTCTGACGAATTTAAAAACACTCTGTATGTTCGTATACCGCGAAAAAAATGTGTAGCAGATGAATGAACCAATTAGTTTGTAAATCAGTTTTACTCCTTACAACAAGAAGATTTAGCTTTTGTTTACACATTTTGCTCGAACAGCAAAGGAAATTTTGGTTGTGTTTAATGTATTCTGTGCAGCGAACATAAATTTTGTTTCGCCATTTACAAACAGGTATGTGGTTGACTTTACCAAAATATTTTTTATCTGTGCAGCGAGTTGCATCAGGATTATGTTTGCCCAGTAATAGAGCAGAATCCACGCCGGGAACTTTACGTTAACACAAGGAGTGTTAGAGCCAGTAAGAATAATTTGAACATTGAGTAAGTGTGCAACAGTTGTTCACGTTATTGGCTAACTTACAAAGTGAACTAGATTATCGTCCCAGAACTCGGGACCTTGGTTCAATCGTCACGCCTCACAATCCTCAGTCACGAAGTTGCTGCTACAAAGACGCAGATACAAATGTAAAAAGAGAACACGTTATTACTGAAAATAAAATATTCACTAATATAATTTTACAAGTCATGTGTGGACACACTAGACACGGTGATTGCTTGCACATGAGTTTCAGTCTGGAGAATAAACTGTACACGTTGATTTCTGCAAGTCAGTATTAGATAGCGACATATAGAACTGTAAAAGTCATTTGTTCCCTCCTTGCTTAAATGGTACTGCGTCCATCAATGCCATGACGCGAGTATGGATAAAGGTTTACATATTATATTATATTTTTCGGGGCCCAGCCGCATAATACGTCACCTTCAGATCATCACCATTTTCTACAGTGAGATAGGAAAATGTTGCTACGAAAAAAAAAAAAAAAAAAAAAAGTTAAACAGAATTAATATATGGTTACATGTTTTATTTAGGCATATATGTTCCTGTTGGTTCATTCTTTAAAGGATATTATTCAAACAACCGAAAGAAACGTGAGACGCATCGATCTAAACAAATGTTCAGTTATGTTATAAATGTAAGTTCAACAGATTTAATATAGTTTAATATTGAAGTCCTTATTCCTGCTACTACCAGAACACTAAGGTAGGCTGTGCTTTTAAATCTTGGGGCATCTTCCTTCTCTAGTCAGTTATATATTATTAGGTCTTTATGTTTTTATTATTGTTGTAAATAAAATAATACTTCTCCTCGTCGTCTATTTTTGTTTTGTGTTACTGTTGAACCCCACTCTAAGCTTTCATATTGATTATGTTTCAAACATTTCTAGAATTCAGAATTATGTATTGAAAAAAATACTATTTGAAAGAAGAGTTAAGTACAATGTGGAATAACCAGCATATTAGGTAGTGACGACTAGCCTGTGGTCTTTGAGTAGATTAAAATAAAACTATATATCATATTTAGTTTTATATGGAAGACAGATATACGGTTTAATTAATAATAACCAATATCGTTTATACATTTTCATGCCCTGCGCTGGCCTAACCGCTAGTTTCAGGTATTACGTAAGACTATGCATTGTCAAGTCTGAATTCTTGGTTATGACTTATTTTTAGCCAGTTTGTATCTCACTAACTCTTAATATTGAAAACATGTCAATGTATAAATAATAAACACAGTATCTATATTTAAGTTATAGCAAAAGTTAACTTTTGATACTTCAGAAAATAATTTGATTTATTTTGGTTCCCGCCAATAAATGGTTTTGAACTGTGCTTTAACTATGTATAGTGTAGGTGTAAAATATTGGAACGATCGAATACACTTAATGTAAGGAGCGATACTTACATTATCCAGAATCTTGATAGCGTCTTGTATGATAGAGCTACGCTGGTAGTCAGTCTTTTTAATCTAAACTGACTAAATAAGCTGCTGAGATTTTTACTGCCGAATCGATTTTCTCAATGTTTGTCAGATAAAATAAATAAATACAGATTGGACCTCCAGTTAATATTTTATTTTAATACTACGTATAAATTATTAACCAAACAATCTTTATGTATGAGCAATTTAATATTACCTTAATATAAATGTAACTGAGTGCCATGGTTCCCAATGTAGTAACGCACTTGTTTTTGTTTGCTTCGGGATAAAGTGAGGAGCCACGATGGTCGAGGTGTCAGCCCTCTGCCTCCCACCTAGGCGGTCCGGTTTCGATTACCGGCTGGGTCGTGCTGGACGATGCCGCTGGTCGGCGGGTTTTCTCGGGGATCTACCACTTCCCCCGCCCCTTAATTCCGGCGCCGCTCCATACTCACCTCATTTCACCCCTCACCAGTTCTAGAGGCCTCGATGTTGAGTGCTGACCAAAATCTCTTCACTCATTCGGTATAAATAAGTATATAAGTTACTTTTCTTCTTAACAAGTAATTTGTATTTTCCTGCCAATTTTTTATATAAACAAAATACGTCGAGTAACAATCAAAGTGTGCATATTGTATTGTAGTTGAAAGTTTACGTCCAAACTCAAAATAAGTCAAATTTTTAAAATAATTTTTCTAGACGCGATGATCTTGAAAAGTACTCCCTTTATTGCGGACCAATTATAAGTATTTTCCCATTTTAAGGTTGCAGTTTAATAGTTGTAAATAAGTAATACATGTTTTTTAAGAAGTATAATTACTTAATAAACCATAACTTTTTAAAAATATTTTATTTAGAAAACGATGAAGAAAATTTTGCACACAGCGTGTTAAGAACAGTAAACAAATCATGTAACTACAATTTTGCTCGTCAAGTATTCATCTCGTAGAGTAGTGAATGTAGTGATATGGCGTCGGCGTTACGTTCATAGGGTTGCCGTTTAATTCCCAAGATAGTTAAAATATCTTTTATTTTGGCGAGTGGTTTATTCTAAGGTTAAGGAAAACCTGCAAACATATGAACTGTTTAAGTGAGTATGTAAAGTTCAATTTTTTCGTGAGTCTGGTAATTTTTACTTATTAATTTTTTTTATGTTTATAAACTTCACTGATTCGATTGGTAAATTTACAAAAAACTTAAATGTTTTGTTTGATATTCGCCGTTGCTAGCGAATGTTGTTGAGTCGTTGCATACTTACATAAAAAAGACTAAGCTCGAAAATATGAGCTAAAAAAATGAAGAAAAATCAAGAAAGTCAGAAATGGCTGTACCATGTAATTAATTCCGAAATATAAACAAAGTGAGTATACGATAAAACCGAAATAATCAAAAAAAAAAAATCAAAACATAAAATAATCAAGCAAGATTTGAAATGTAGATCAGTAGAATCTCGGTGGCAAACAGTGGATAGTTTTCTATTCAATGTGTGAGCGTATCACTGCGTGAAGTGCACAGCCGCGCATTGACGTGTCGTTCCTTGCCTGCAGAACGGTGCATCACCGCGCCTACGCTAATGTCAAGGAGACTGAGGGAAGTGGAAGGCGCCGATAGTGTGTTAGGGAGGTGATAGTCACCGTACGTCAGGTGGATGATCGTGGCGTCTCTACTCGTCGTCTACCGCTGTTGTACGTCACTGGGGAGCAACACAGTAGCGACGTGTACCACGTGTGTGCTATGAGGTCAGCTGCCAAGAGCGGTATTTCCTCGTCTGCTGCTGTCTACACTCACACGACTGTCTGCTACGAGCGAACTTTGTATTTCACGTTACTCGGAGGAAGATTAATACAGGTATTTTTACAGTTCATTATTTGTTATTTAAAATTTTTTTCAGAAACTTGTGGCTCATTACTGACTTACGTAAATGACCAACAAAATAGTATCCTATTGTAATATTTTTGCTCAATTATTCAAATATAATTGCATTAAAATCTCTTAAGTCTTGCATATTCACCCGAGGTTCCATACATACATGAGAATAGACGACGCACAAGGAGTTCAAACAATTACAACTGCAAATTTTGTCAAATGGCACAGAAAATTGAACCGTTAGTAGGCTACGTCGAAACAATTTTTAAAGAATATTTTAGTTTCGTTGATTTATTTTAAATAATTGTAAAGTACAATATGTTGTACTTTCAGTGTCATTTTTGTAACATTTTGCTTTTCTGAAAGTTTGAACTTGCCGTGCGGCATGTACACGTCATGTAGTAAGTATTAACTTAACTAAATAACTTTGTCAACACTCACACGTATGCCTACATATGCGCACATTTATAAATGTAAACATATTGATATCTCAAAAATTGCTTGTCGGGCGATTTCACCCTATTTTGCCACACAGCTGTCGTTCTAGTTACCCACGGATGTAAGAAACCACCGTCTTAAGATCGTCGTACATATTTAACCCAAACTTTGGTGGGCGATTTCTTATTAAAATCAAGTAGAAGGTAAGGTAAAAGGGTTCAAATGTCTATTAATAATGAAATCTTAAGAGCCGATGAGGATGAAATGAGGTGAAGAGACAATACAACATTCATGCCTCAGTCAGGATTCGAACCCAGGACCTATCGCACCGCAGACCAACGCCTAGCCAACTACGCTACGGAGACCAGCAAATAGTCTGAAGATAAATGAGATATTAGATAGTGAAGTGAATATTAAGTTAGAGGGCCTATAAGGCTTTCAAAATTGAAGTGGGTTTTTTTTTGCAAAATATCTAAAAAAAAACATTTTGGGAAATAAATTAAGGCTTAGAATACCTATCGTTTAATGTAAATAATATGGAAGGTCACCCTATTTTGTATAACAATTTTCTGCTGAAAGGTTCTGTGATCATTTTGCTATTTGAGCATTACATCGTTAGAAAAAAGTCATCTAGTCATCTCCAGTGAGTATGACTGACTTTGTTATTTTAATTTACTTTTAATTTCCTTCCAAATTGACAACTCTGTAATTATTATATTATCATAAAATGTGAATGATGAAAGGGCAGAATGAACAATTTTGGTTTAGGAATCCTATATATACTCCGAAATCTAATGTGAAACAATAAAATAAATAACAAGTCGTGTTTGATTGCAATCTGCACGCACACAAATAAAATTTATATAATATTTTATAAATGCCAAATAAATAGTGTTAATTGAATTTGCTATCAGCTTTTTTCAGTGCATTGAGAAATTTCCTTATGTGATTTTTCTCGGTTTATGTATTTTATTTATGTGCATGTTAACTGAAACCATACACCTGTAATTTCCTTTGTAGTATTTTATATCACTTATGTTTCTCGGGACGAAAATGAGAAGTGAAATTTCTTTTATTTTGGAAAAAAGAACAATTTTGTGATGGTCTTTGGGAGGGGGGGGGGAGGGGCGAGAGAATGATAATATCTCTGAAATGTTTCAAAATGCTAAATATATTCTTAAAATGTAAAACTACATTGTAAAAAAATTTTATGACGATTATTCCGTACGACATTGAATTTTAACAAGTGTCTCGTATGATATGACCCGGGAACCAAACGATCGAGTTTCCATGCTTAGAGCCATGATATTTAATTTATTTCAAACAATTGCAAATAACTCAAATATGTTTTAACGAAATGATTTGAAAAAAATTTGAGACTGTGGACAGTCATACGGTACACAATTTTGTCAGAGCATTATTAAATAATGTACCGTTTGATAGGAACAAATTGTTTTGCTTCATTTTGGCTGATTTTGACATGAAAATATGTAATATTTCAGGGGCAAAAATCTAATAATCCGTTTGGTGTATTGCAAAACAGAATAGTTCAGATACAAACGATGATATATACCTGTTTAAAACTGTAACAATGAATTTTTGATATATCTAATAATCTGCGCTAAATAAAATATTTCCGGAACCACTGCAAAACTAAAGAGCGAGGCCTTAATTGGTAAGTGTTAAGGGAGCTTGCTATGGATCTCTTACTGACTGTTGTGCGAATATATTTTGTAAGATTAACAGTTTTTAAAATGTTAATTACAGAAAAAGATTATTAGTAGTTAATTTAAGCACTTACTTGTTTCAAGGTTATGCTCGTCTTTGATATTTCGTGCGCATTTATCATGTTCGAAAGTCAAGTCTAAGTACACTGCCCAAGTCACAGGTATTCCTTGACTTTCTTGAAGCGGACACGGCAAGATCAAAGAGATTGCTTTCAATTATCTTCTGAGCGATGAGTGTGGCACGAGTATTTCACGGTTCATCTGGCAGCAGCCTAGACCACAATGTTTATTTGCGACTTAGCCTATTTTTACAGTGTCGAAATTAAGATGTAACCACAGTGTCTTACACTTAACCACTGAAAAAAAGATAAAAAAATCAAAGCCAACAGAGCATTAAAAATGAATTGAGAAAAGAATTATGATAAATGAAAATAATTAGAAATTACAACAGGCATAAATATTACGATATAGAACATAAATAACTCCTAATTAATATTAAATTGAGACATTATACTACAAAATTATGGTTGAATTACAGAATCTGAATATCAAACATTTATGAAACTAAATAACAAAGATGGAAAAACTGAATAAATTAGACTAGGACAAAAAATTCAAAACTAAAGCTATAATTTAACTAATCGCCCCTCAAAGATACTATGGTAAATATTAAAATATGTTGTATACTAAATAGATCTAGTGGGAATTTAGATTATTTAGTTATTACAAACTAAACAATAATGTACACTTAAGAACAGTCCTATACGCGCATACACCGCATTCAATAATGCATTAGCTTCTAACAATACAAGCAAGTAGCATGTGATTTCCTCACGAATTGTTTATTTAATTATTGCTGGCTTTCACTATAATCTAAAAAATGAAAAATCTACTACACTTAAATGTTTATAATATAAGTATGTAAGATGAAAGGTAAAAACAAACAATATTGTTTTAAGTAATGTTATACAGCCTGAAACTAACAGTGAAGAAAGAAAACAATAATTAAATGGCGTACTAACAAAGTATTTTGGTTGATCAAAAACTTAAAAACTTTGGTAAATACATGTATTCATTTGTATCACATTTTAACGGTTCCGTAGTATCTCAAGTTTCTGAGAAAACGTCGGTTTATGTTGAGCAGATGGTACTGCATTATTTAAAGACGACTTACAAATCACAAAAATTTCTTTCCTCGTCGGAAACAGCAGCATTTAACGTAATAACTCACACTGACGTTTTTGTTTGTAATGAACCAATTGATACATATTTACAAATTCACAATAAATAATCAACCAAGTGGTAAGGTTTCAATTACTTTTGAGTAATTATTGAAGAATCGTGGTGGTCGAGGGTTTAGACCTCTCGCATCCTTCCTAGACGATGCGGGTTCGATCCCCCGCGTGTTCTGTCTCAGATTTTTCGAGTGAGGAAAACGTGGCGGACATTTCCATTGGCCGGCGGGTTTTCTAGGGTAATTCAGGTTTCCCCCACCTCTTTCATTCCGTCGCTGCTCCACACCCATTTTACCCTCATTTTATCCAATCCTCGGGCTGGACGGGCGACACGCGTGTCTAGCTAGCCGAGCAGTCGGCCCAACCTTCACCCCGGCCTTCTCTCATACACAATGTCAGCCTGCCCGAATATGTGAACACGTAGTATATTTTCATTTTCATAACTTCAACACCCTGAGTTTCATGCATTATGATTGATACCATAGTCCAAATTGTTGTACTTTGTGAAGCGTCGTTTAATAATGCTGTACCCAAAATCTCACTTTGTTGATTTTCATTATTATTATTATTATTATTACTAGCTTATATTAAACGCAAAAAAAATGTATCCTTTAACAATGCATTCAATGATTAATGCACCCGTAGGGATATACTTAGCCAATATTTTGTGTCTTTCTTACAAACTTCAGTTTTATTAGGGATTATCTGCACACGTTTGTCGGTAGAGCTAAGTAACATGCCAATAGTTCACAAAATGACCGAAGTGCAGCAGTAGTAATACTCTCGCCTCTCATTTGGGAGGATCTGGTTTCGATCCCCGGCTCCAGCCATTATGATTTCGGTTTACCAGAGTTTTCCTTATTCACTACCGATGAATTCTTCATTTTCCGCTGCAAGTTCCATACGAGAAGATTTATGTATATTTTCCGTCTGACAAGGGGTTTTTCACCAATTAAATTGTTTAATTTGGCTAATTTATGAATTAGTTAGATGCAGTTTGCTTCGTTACCTTTCTTAACTTTTTGAGGAAGAAAGAAGATTTATTATTTTCTGTGGATGGTAATAAATATAGTATAAGTACTAGCAGGCAAGTAATATCAAATGCATACAATGTACGGAGATACGTCAGGCGCTTTGTCGTTATCTAAAACACAATAGAAAATGTACTGGCGAAGTTAAAAGCAGGAGTTACATTGTTACAAATTGGTGGGTTTTGAACCCTCTTAAAGGGGAGTTTTGGACAATTTTATTGTTTTTTCAGTTTTTGGGCCATAACATTTGTTCACGTTGTATTATGAAAAATTTCTATTCGACAAAGCTTGGGATATATTCTTGTCAAACTACTTGATATAAATAATAATGGAATTTTCTATTAACTTGTCATGCAGAATCATTTCAAGGGAATTATAGATTAACTTGCAAGAATATAAAGAAGTAAAAATTTTGGTGAATCTGGTAGTTTATATTTATTTACTGTCCGTAAACTCTACTGATTCGATCAGTAACTTTACAAAAAACTGAAATGTTTTGTTGGACGTGTGCCATTCCAAGCGAATGTTGCTGAGGCGCAAAAAATCCATAGTTACATAAAAAGACTAAGCACTTCAATAGAAGCAAGTAAAATGAAAAGTAATAAAATAAATAAAATCAAGCGTTTTTCAAAAGGGCTAAAAGGTAAACAATAACTTACGTTATATTTGTCATACATGTATATTGTATGCATATTGTAGGTTCAGAATATACCCTCTCTTTATAACTTCTCATCATAATATAAGCGTACGTAGATAGGTTCAAAGGAAATATATAACTGTAAGTACTATTTTTTTTTTAAATATGACATATCGAGGGTTTAGAAATAAAACTAAAAGTTCATTTTCATTAACTTTGGGCAAACATAAAATGAAAGATTAAACCTGAACCAAAATTAACCAAACCATCCTACAAAGCTACAAATAAGAGTACGTCTATACACACAATTAATTTACATAATAAGTAATTCAACACATTTATAAAATATATTAATTTTATTGAATAATATTTAACAGTACATTTAATATTTGACTTGAGTAGTTTTACTTCTTAACCCTCGATATATACATGTATATATATAATATATATATATATATATTATATATATTATATATATATATATATATATATATATATATATATATATTGAAAAGATCTGTACTTATATACGTCCTTAGAACTTACCTATATATCTAAGCCTATATTATGACGATGAGTTACAAAGGGAGGTGTTATTCTGAACCTAGAATATACATAGTAATATACATATATTATGACAGATATAACTTAAACATTCTTTTTACTCTTTAGTTAATTTTTAAAAAGTTTGTTCTTTAAGGTTTTACTTTCACTTTTTTTACTTTTTAGTCTTAACTCCTCGGAACTCATTTATTTTCTTGATATTAGTTTCAAGCATTTACAAAGCGCCATTTTCGTTGTGTTGATGTTTCATTTGTTTTTTTTACTTCGTTTATTATGTTAATTCATGTTTTCCCCACGAGTAAAGTATAATTTTAAATTTTAGCTCACGTATTTTTAATAACATAATAATACATATGTAACATAATGCCATAATATTGCATTGCGAATTATAGAGTAACTTTTCAAGAATTCTCTTGCATTGATTCTTCATGGCAAATTTATGAAAGATTCCATTATTATTTACGTCAAACAGTTTACCAAGAATGTATTCAATGCTTTGGCGAAGAGAAAACATTGATCACACAATTTGATTACATGTTATAGCTCACAAACTGAAAATACAATAACATTTTCTAACACTCTACCAAACTCCTACCCCCGTGTTAACTCTACCATGGCATTGTACTGTTCGAAGTCACGTAAAAGAGACTACATAAATAAATACATAAAATGTGATTTCTAAAAGATTAATGAAATATTGATTTCTACTCGTCATAACATGAAAACTATTTCTAAATACCACATAGTATTTTTTTTTCAATTTAATTAATTAATTGCTTATTTTTAATATATTAGCGTATTTAATACCCGCAATACCAACCCCTTCTTTCGGAAGACCCCGCACGGTGCTGTGCAGTTGTGTTTAGTAGCGAGTACGTGTGAGAATGTCAGCGATGTATAGACACAGATGAGCGCAGTCGACCCTGAACTCTGACCTGCCATACCAGCAGCACGCTTCCTCTCAACTCGCATACTGACACGCGCCTGCCTGCAAGTTCTCCTTCAAGTATGTACTTCCTGTTTATACAGCCCCTAATTGCATGCAAACTGCAGCACTGTATGTACCGGTAGCACAAGGACAAAACAGTTGTGTTACAGGGAGCTTCAAAATAATACTATCGTTAATCGAGTTTAAGCTAAATGGAATCCTTCCCCCATTGCCTAGTTGAGTTTAAAAAAAAAATAAACAAAATTCAATTCACGCGTTTTATAGCATGACTATTCAGTTTTCATTCATATTTATTAACTTTACTATGTTTTAAATAAAGCTATTATAAGGTTTAATATTTTTTCTCACCCTCCACAGCCTATGTGTATATGTGTATATATATGTGTGTGTGTGTGTTTACGCACAGATTTCTACATTTTAGTAGTTTACACAATGTACAATGTACAAAGTACAACGTACTTACTTATAACTAAGGGCCGGTAGTTTTCGATAAAATATTTTTCCCCAACTTTGTTTCAATGTCTTACATGCATACCTGCAGTTCAACTTCATGGCTATTTACAGATTGTTTTTGCGCAGAGTCGTTATTAATTTGGCTGTTCCAATCAGTACACGGATAACTGCCACACATCACGTCTGTGATTTGTGAGTTTAACCTCCAGACGCTGGGTGTTACGGCATCCAATCACAGACCACATAGCAGAGATGCAGGTGCGCACGAAAGGCACTGAAACAAATTGGTGCGAAAATCTTTTCGCGAAAACTACCGGGCCGTACTTATAACACACTTTAGCTTCAAGGACATATTAAAGAATCGAAGACATTTATTGCAGTTAATTTGTTTATAATGGATCATTTATAAAACAACATTTAAATGTAAAGAGTATATTTATTCATATCCCAAAGAGGGTTTCGGTTTCGGTAGTTAAATTTCTTTTACAGCCAAAAACGTATAAAAACATGCGTGTTAGTGTTTTTGTTTTTCTTAAAGTAAGGTTTGTTTGGAGATAATATTGTAATTTATTGCAAAAAATTCCTATTTCTGAAGTTTTTGAAAAAATTAATTCCACATGTAAGAATGTAGAACTACCGGTACATTAATGGCAACCATATTCATATATTTGTCATTATTTTGAGTATAATTACAAGCAGCGCGTGTCTCAGGACACTCAGTACTGGAAAAACCTCAAGACTGGTTTTGTCGCGCAAAGACTTTTGCAACATTTGGTTTCAGTGTCTTACGTACATATCTACAACTTTGTATCATTGTTATTGGCAGCGTGTCTTTGTTCATACTAGGCCTCATTTGACTGCTGCAATCAGGATAAGGTTATTGTGACACCATTTGATTGCGATTTGCCAGTAGAACTCCGAGACAAGGGAGTGTTAAATATCTTATCATTGAAAGGTATTGAAACCGAATAATGCAAACATCTTTCCGCAACAAAATCGTGGTCCATGAATGGATACACGTATTTTTGCCCCACTTTGTTTTAATGCCTTACGCGTCTATCGGTAGGTATGCTTCATTGTTATTGGCAGCGTGTTTTTGTTCAGACACGTCTCTCATTTGACTGCACCAATCAGAGTAAGACAATTGTGGCACCATACGTATGTGATTTGCCATTTAGTCCTAAGATCAGTGAAGTTAAAACAGCAAATCACTGACCATGGAGCAGAGCTGCAGACGTGCACATAAAACATTGAAACCATTTGATGCAAAAATATTTTCGGCATAAAATCGTGGCTCTATCCATGAAGCTAGAATAAATGTTAACAGCTCTGTTGACACATGCACCGTTGGGGAAATATGCGCTTGTGTCACGAGCCCAGCGGCTTGTTCTAATTTGAGGCGAAGTGCCATCTGCTAGGAAGTCCATGAACTCTACATAAGACGACTAGCCTCAGAACTGTGTCACATGACTAGGAGAAATAAGTAAAGGCAATATAGCGCGCCACGACTGTTCATACCTGACTTCGGTGTGAAGTGTGTTGGCCGAGTCTTAACAAGGAAGGTCGACACCAATGCAGTTGGTTGCAGACAAGAAGGACAGCAGTAATGAGAGAAAACAACAGTGAACTCGGTGTGCTCCACAGCAGACATTAGCTTAACACCTAAGACTAGGCAGGTTGTATGCAACGTTAATTAATTATTGATAAACTGCATGTCATTAAGGCGGCGGCCTACCCCACGCTTGAAATACACTGCAGCGTGTTCGCAAACAGGTTTTTTCTACGAAAATATTCCATGTGTGCAAATTGTGCCTACGTACAAAAAGAAAATAAACTTCAGACAGTATCGGATCCTCATTGTTAAGATGCCACGCTTATTAAAAACACAGTTTCTAAGCCCTCCTACATGGCTAAAAACGGCCTTTTCAGACGTCGATACTTCAAATTGTACTGATCTGATGTATATATTGCGACCTGCACTGAACTTTGCTACAGACTTTCCACCAATAAAATTATATGGTCACCGCTTAGTGTCCCATAGTAAAAACCGTTGGGCGTGAACCTTGCACGCTAGTTCAGTGCTTGGCTCGTTGAGGCGACGCGGCATTTGATGCGCGCTTCAAGGTCGACCTTACAGCTCCGTCGCTTTTGAGCCTCTCACGCGCGGGTAGGCGACACCCTTAATTTCTGAACTTTTATTGTAACGCGTAATTATAAATGAGCAGTAAATGTTTATTTTGTGTAATAACAATTGCAGTTGTACGTAGTAATTGTAAAGAATTAATTGTGAACTACGGTAGCGTTTATGTGTATTATTTATTCTCAGGAAATTAATAAGATGTATAATCCTTGCATTTGAATACTAGACATTATTACCATGCTAGCCCATTGACGTGTCGCGAATTCTGGTTTATTTTTGTGTAATAACAATTGCAGTTGTATGTAGTAATTGTAAATAATTAATTGTGAAGTACGGTAGCAATCATTATTATTAAAATATCTCTTTCCAACAAAGCTGCTTTGCAAAAGTTTGATTCAAAGCCAAATTGTCCTACGTCGATTAAAAATTAGTTTTGTGGAAAATAACATATTGTAAGAATTTATTACAACAAATGCAGTGTTTTACACAATAGTCAGTTTTTCGAAAGACCTTAAAGGTTTATCGTTACCTGTGTTGAGCCTGCTATTGCGACTAATTACACCTGTCTTCTAAACAGCACAAACTTTTTAAAACAAGAACTTATTTCTCAAAGTGGGTGAAAAATAACCCTAACGTTACAATCGTTCCAATTTCTCCAGAAATATGGCATATCTTAATTTCTTCTCCTGCTGTCTTCTAATACCGTGGACCTACAGCAATACACGAATCATAAACCAACATATGGATAACGGTCTGTAAAAGTAATAAATCCCTTCAGTCGTTGTCAAAATATACATACAAATCTTATATATATACATGTCGTTAACTTATGGTAGACCTACATTATAAAACTACACAAAAATTAAAGTTTATTTAACGATCTGATAAATTTCTTCAAATGGCTAAAAACGGTCCAGTAGTTCTCGCAATTTAAGAAAATTAAATATAATGTAATCAGTTCTACTGTCTTCAAAAATAAATATTATCTGTCGTGAAAAGTTAATTGTGTCTGCAGTTATTCTACAAATAATATATTATTCGTTAATTTACTAGCTCAAATAAACTACAATAATACGTAAAATACGCTGTTCGTTTATAAGTGTAAATGACATTGCTGATAGTAGCTCCATATTCGCTTTATCTTGTACACGTCCAACGCGTATTTTACTAAATTTAATGTGATGATAAAATGTTTGCCTTTTTAAAAATCTTATATGTACTGGTGTTCTAAAATACGTGATGGAACATGAGACTGGCAGGAAAACGCTAATAGAATACTGGCACCTTCATTAACTTGCAACGAAATGTGTTTGGGTAACAGATTTCCGACAGCTGAAGAATATAATGTCCTCCTCTGGACTGCGCAAGCTGTGAAACGAGTTACGCTTGAGTAAACGAAAAAGAGAAATAAAAAAAAAAAAAAACAAGTGAACACATTTGAGGTCCCGGATCTCTTCAAATTTCACGACACGCGCTCAATATTAAATGTTAACGTGGCCGGGAGATTGGTAGTTAAAACATTTTTAGGGAAGCGAAATAGACTATAGCAAGGGCAACAAGGGGGAAGAGAGAGAAGAAGAGAGAGAAGGTGGAATAGTATCCGCGTCGGCAAGTGAAGGCGGTGGGCGGACACCTGTTGTTGTGCTTGCTGCCGGGTTTGTACGGACAATAAGGCGAGTGAAAGGGTGACTAATTGGCCGCGAGGCGGTGCTCTCACTAAACTGGCCGGTGAATTAATTAACCGCGACAAGGTCGTGCCTTGTACCCGTGGCTATCACTCAGTTTTGCCCTCCGGCCTCCTGTCACCCGTCTACACTACTGTACATCATAACCTCGCTGATTGTGTCTGTTCGCTGAAGGACGTTAACGTGGAGAAATTGCATGATTTTATATTTGTACGACATTCGTTTTATAGACGTTACTTGTCGCTGCAATTTTCACACGTGAAAATATGTTTACCTCTCATGGTCTTCCCATTGTGGCATATCAAAGTCAAGAGTAGCATGTTACGGGAACATACAAACAACAGAAACCAACGTAATCAGTATAATACAATAATTTACACTGAAATAAGATAGTATGAGTAATTTGGTGATATATTTAAAAACTCTCAATAAGCATTCCATTGTCTGTTTTAATAAATCTGAAAATAAGGACAATTTTCTCTCATTTATGGTAATTTAAAAAGAAATGCTTTATTGTGTGTCTATTAGTTCATTTAACATATGGCCCATAATATCTAATTTCAGGGTAAATTATTTCGGACAAGTAAGTCAGTTGGTTTTTGCTATTTGTATGTTCCTGTAACTTGCACATTTTGTATTTTGACTTGCCGCTATGAGAATACTATGAATGCTAAAAAATTTCAGGAGTATTATTGCTACGTGAATACATTCAGGTGGCTGCCTGCACCGGCCTCCGAGTGGCGTGCAGAGTTGCGGCAGTTACAAGGTTATTCGAAAACTGCTAAGCGTGCATGCATAAGTGATGTATGCTTAGGAATATCAACCAGATAACGTTACACACATGTATAGCCATTTCAGGTCCTCCATTTATCTCAAAAGTTTATTTTCTCTCTGCCGGAAATAGCTAAATGGGGGTTTTAACAGCTATTTGTATATAGGTCTGAAAATCTTGGCGCAGAATCTGCTGTCCAATGGATCGCTTGAAGGTCCTAGAAACACACTATACCTAGAACACGTTGCAAGCTGCTCACGAGATACGCGCCTAACAATTCGTATTACAACAACAACAACTAATGCTCTGTTTTGGATAGCACGTTACTGGCTTATGTTTCTCCAGTCGATAGTTTAGTAATTCTCTTTGAAATAAATAAACGAAGTTTCGTCTACTGGCCTAATGTTGTGGGAATAGACCGCTGTCTAGTTTTGAAATAGCACATAATACGAAAGAAACAATTTTACATTGATTGCTCGTTTTGCAATAGAGACAATTTATATCCTTGTAAAAAACGAGACAAGAACCAGTTTTGTGCTTGGTGTATTGATAAAACCAGAGACTTAGCCAAGTTGAAAAAAAATGTTTTCGACGACCCTTGTCCTAAATCTGATGGCATTATACAAATAGTTTTAGAAATTATTGGTTTGTAAACTGCCATTGCAACAAACATTTAAAAATCACACAAACATATTTAATGATTTATCCGCAAAGGAATTAAAACACATAATGTTATTTCTGGATGTACTCCTATTGCATAACTCCTTCTAAGATCAGATTGAGCTACTACCGGAAGGTGGGTCGGCAGGTGGGTATCAACTATGGTACACATGGCAAAAATATAACTCTACGCTGGCGCTTGAAGCTGAAGCAGTACGTTATAATTCGTATGGTAGTTTCATAACATAACAAACCCGTACTTTGACTCATCGAATAGCATTTCAAACTAACCTAACATACTAAACTTACCTAAAGTTGTCTAAATTAAGTTGACATCAGCGAAGTGGAAAGAAGGCAGGGAGGGAGTCTTGCGAAGAATAGTGCGCAGTACTGGTATACTTTGTTATGCATAACTTCAGTACAATTTGACAGTTGTGAAGTTGCATGACTGTTTAAATTAAGAATAATAAATGAACTTATGGTGAAATGTATGTACATCTCAGATTAATTTCAGAATGAAAATGTCAACAGAAGTTTTATTAAACTTGTACAGAATACAAATATACGTGACTTCAGAACTGAAAAAAAAAACCTTAAGTTATACAAAATACGATAGCGGCAATTCCCGCATTCGCCCACTGACCGAAATTTTTATCCGTAAAGCTTTCATGGTATATGTTTTGGTCACTGGCCAAACGGAAATAGAACTCGTTGTGGGTATCACAAAATGAGCAGTACCCGAAGCAAAGTTGTTTTTCCCATTATGGACGTTGTGGTGTCGGGGCTTCGCTCACAACGCGTTTCGAGGATTTTTCATTTAGCCACAACGTGTGTTAAGTATTTTGCGTTTACTCGTAAACTAACCTACCATCTGACGAAGCAGCGGAGATTTAAGTTGACCTGAAAATACTAGGAACACGTTGTATTTCTGTTTGCCCAGTGACCGAAATATGTAACCAGAACGAGTTGTGCACACATTCCCACGACATGTTTTCAGCATATTGCATTTTTCCATAGCCTGACATATAGCAACAGAGGGTTGTGGTTGATATGCACATACTAACAACACGTTGTGAGTTTTCCATTTTCCCAGAGCGAACGAGATGTTGCAACGATGACACAATGAACTCGCGTTCGGGAAAACCCGGGTTTGATCCCGGCTCCGGCCATCCAGATTCTGGTTTTCTCCATAGTTTCACGAAATATTTTCAGGGGCTGAAATGGTTCCTTAACAAAGGCCATGGCTGACTCCTCTCCCAGCTCCTGTCATAGTACCAATTTGTGTGTCACCGTCTCTTATGAACTCGCTGTCAACGAGACGTTAATCCCACTTACCTTATTCATTTTCCCAGTGACCGATATATCTAACCATAATTATTGGGCACATCACGACACAACCACAACGCGTTGCGGTTGAAAATTTCGGTCAGCGGGCCAATTCGGTACTGCGACTAGCATATGTACTGTAGTATGAGGCTTTAGAGCCAATAGGAGTCATCCTTCTGTTATTACGGTCATGTTAGCTGAGCCGAGCGTGAGGGTCTGGCTGACATGACCTTCCGCGTCAGGTTGCAGCGGTGACCACACAGCGTCAAGGCAACACTCCCAACTATCTGCCCTAACCAGCGAGACCTTCAGACGTTGCTGCTTCCTTGTCGTCCTGCTAGCAACTCTGCCTGCAAGTGATCCGAGAATCTTGCGTCACACCTTAGATCCGGTAAATTTAGACACACGCTAGGCTGTGTCATCGCCCGTCTCGGAGGCTGCATTCCCGTCTATGTTCCAACCAGTGCCTCGGCAGGATGGCCACCATGAGGTTAGAGAATAATCTACAACAAAAAAAAAATGCATACCATGTTATTGCTTTAAAGATTAGTCAATTATTTAACGGTTACAAAAACACAGACGTCGCAAATGTTCATA
Organism: Medauroidea extradentata; assembly: GCA_003012365.1. Taxonomy (NCBI): domain Eukaryota; kingdom Metazoa; phylum Arthropoda; class Insecta; order Phasmatodea; family Phasmatidae; genus Medauroidea; species Medauroidea extradentata. The sequence continues at coordinate 20,922 of PNEQ01045890.1, forward strand.
GCAAGTCCTTTTTTTTTTTTTTTTTAATTTATAGTTTTGACACAAATTTTGTGTAAATATTAGAAGTTACCTTAGTAGGAAAACCGTTAAATAAATTGAAATTTTTGTTAATGAAAGACGAATATGATTATTTATTTATTTCGTGAAAAAACAAGATGTTACAAGTATAATAACAAGCCTAATTTCTTCAATTGTGAAAATAACTTTAAATTTTAAATCGGTCAGTACTTCAAAAATTATGAAATGTTATCTTAACATACTTTCATGATGTTTTCTAACTTAGTTAAACTACGACAATAATGACTAATAATGAAAATGAAAATCATTGCGTGTTTCCCGCCTTCTGGTAGGGTCACAGTCTTGGTGGGAAAATGCATGGGTGAAGGGTGGGATGGCTACTCCAACAGTGAGGCAAGCCTATCGCCTCTTGCCCGAGGTAATAAAGACTAATGACAATAAAAAATTTAAATCTGTGAATAATAAATGCATGCAGTTCTGAAAATACGCGTAGTAAAAAAATATATATTCATATTATGAAATATTAATAACTTGGATGATGTATGTACTTTTACGGGGTATGGAACGGTACGATGTCGAGCGGATGATTGGAATACTCACTAGTCAGTAAAATCTCAACTACTCGTTAAAATTCGATGAGATTTTTTGCTGAGTAGATATTTTATCAGCATACGTTTATTTACATAGCACTATTCAGTAGTATGCTTTACTTTCGAGTAAAAAAATAAAAACAGTTTTTTTTTTTTTTTAGAAAAATAAGGGTTTGAAACCACAAAATCTACAAAAATGGAAAACTGTCATTTCTACAATGTTTAATATGATCATATCTAGTCCCCTATGATAACCGAATTACAGAAATAGTCACGTTTTGATTTGAAAATAATTTTAACATCCGAAAATATCTGCGCAAGAGTTTAACAGACGTTAAAATTATTTTCAAGTGAAAAGGCGATTATTTTTAAATTCCGTCATTATAGAGGCCAATATATTATCAAATTAAAAATTATGAAAATACAGTTTTGCAATTTTGTAACCTTTGTGGTTTCAAGCCCTTATTTATCTAAAAAACCGTTTTTAATTTTTTACTCGAATGTAAAGTATACCACTGCACAGTGCTATATAAATAAACGTTCGCTGATAAAATATATATTTGGCAAATAAATCTCATCGAATTTTGACGAGTAGTTCAGATTTTATTGACGATTGAGTATTCTAGTTGTCCGTTCGACATCGTACCATTCCATACATACCCCTTAATGCACACACACACACACACACACACACCCACACACACACACACACACACACACGCGCGCGAAGAAACGAAAACAATGTCCGCAATGAAAGGTAAGGTAATTATCTGCGCCCCTATTGAAGGTTAAGTATGGAATATTAAAGCTAATTTAAATTTTAAGATAATGTTGTCTAATAATACGTACCTAATCGTACAATGCAATACTATTTATATTAGAGACATTGCCGGTTATTCGTCACACACTTCATTTGTTATACGAAATTGTAAAATATAATACATGTAACACACCACACGCCCTAAAGGCGCCTGCCTCGAAGTCATTTGCTTTAAAGTCGTTCTACGTCTACGGTGTTAACCCTAACGTCGTTTGCCCTTAGGAATTTTGCCCTAAAAGTACTTGCCCTAATTTTTTTCTCAATCCAGCATTTGTTCTAAATTCGTTTGCCTTAAAGGCGTTTACCGTAAAGTTGACGGCAAAAGCGTTTTAGGATAAACGGCGTGTGTACTACTACCGAGCATAATGCATAATGGTTACTAGCATACTAGGACACGCATACTGGCTGATGCGAACTGTATACGTTCAATGTGTAGATACATATTTTGTGTCTACGCAATGTTATTTTGAACCAAATTACCTAGAAAGACGAAGTAATTTTAGATAACAAACGTTTGAATGAATAGTTGGAGCCGTTGAAGCAATGCGCTGAGAAATATAATTATCTTAAAATAAATTTGCTTTATTATTCCATATTTAAACTTTAATACTTCGAAAACTATGTCCTCAATGAGTATTAATGTAATTAGCAACGCCCCTATTGCAAAAAAAAAATTCAATTAAATTTTGCAAATTTTTTAATTATGAAGAAATTAATAAAAATTCTCATGTAAAGTGACATGGCCTCTTAAGGGCAAACTACACGCTCCCATCGGTTGTCATTCAGGACAGAAGTCTGCAACACATCGAGGTGAACGTGTACAAGAATGATGTGAGTGTACTTGGCTTTACATAGGAAGAGAATGACGTGTTGTCTGTAACGTCCCAGCTGAGAGGGCTTAATGCATGACCACTGTGACGTCACAACCACAGCACCTACATATATTTACACACAACTCAAGCTAGGTGAAGTGCTTCAAGGAGGAAGGTACAGTGACCGCTATACAGTACCGCTACATATCCGTGACTCTTGTTAACGTCAGTAACTGTTGATTTTATACTCTTCTTACGTAACTGCTGACATCAAAGCGGCGCAATACGTACATCAGTGTAATATCCACACTCTAAATACGCTTCCGTTGTACACATCAACATTTCTGATGATGCAAAGGCAAGTTAAGACTACAATTTAAAAAAAACGTATCACAGGATACTAAATTTCAAATCGATCAGACGAATAGAAGTGCTAATAAAAAAACCTTAAGTAGAGCTGATTATTTTTAAACGGCTGAACAGATTTCCTTGAATCATATCTAAGAAAACTCTCGGTCAAGTCAGCTTTGATACAAAAAAAAACCGCATTAAAATCGGTCCCCTCGTTTAGGAGCTACGATGTCACACACATATACACACACGTCAAACTTATAACAACCCTCTTTTTTGCGTCGGGGGTTAAAACATGTTTAAATATGAACCACAGCAATGTAACTGCCACTGAGAAAATATTTGTTAAAAAGTTATAGTAATGGTAGCAAAATTTGTGTTACTATTAAGGGAGTTTAATATAAATATTTATGGTCAAGTTACTTGTGGCACTTTCAACATAAATATTATGTTGAAAAAGATAGTACATTCACTACAAAGAAACTTGCATTATTTCCAAAGAAATATTTTGAAAGAAAAATGTAGTTACATCAAACAAAATTTTGCATACTTTTATTTGCTGAAAGGCAATACTTCCTTCCCGCAAACTAAATATCTTGAGACAAAAATCTGGCTTTGTTGAAATCAAAAAATTTTATTCTGTGTATGCGTAATTTGCCCTGGGCGGTCTGGGTTGATACGCATGTAAACATTTAAATTTCTTCTTTTGTATACTAATGTAACAATTTACAGGAAATGAACCAAAAAATTTAATGTTTCAATGATTTACATATTTTTTAATTAAATTTCTGCAAATAATTAAAAAAAACAAATTACAATCTAAGCAAGTACCGACCTAAGTTTACAAATTCGTATAACTATTGTGGTACATTAACTGAGAAATAATTTAAGTCTAACATAGGTACAGTTACGTACAGACATGCTGGCTACAGTTGGTAGTATTAATCATAAATGTGCGGAAACTCACCTGAAATATTTATGGCCAAAGGATTGAACTACAGATGCCAGGGTGTATGTTTCTCCTGTGCTTTCAGGATTCTGAGCGCCAGTCCCCTAAACATGCCTTTTTGAGCAACTTCCACTATTTTTTCTCTCTTTAATGACGTAAGATATGACTAGAGTAAATAGTTGATTATGTAGATAGTAGTTTTTCACCTTTCCTGGAAAGTAACTATGTTCCCTAGAGAATTTATTTTGGGACATGGGTATACCCGAAAACATTGGTTTTACTGAAAACATCCTGCTAAAGAATCATCTTAAGACAGCATGTACCACGTGGTATGATAGACGCATAGGCTACAGTGTGTGTTTTTCGTAGATAAACGTAATGAGGATAACTTAAGCGGTTCGCGTAAAAAATATACAACAGTCATGTATGCGTCACATGTATGTGCTTCTATAAGTGGCAAAACACATTATTCAGCGATCAGACGATTAGTTTAATATTTTAAGCAAAAGTCAAATTCAGCAATCCTGGACAACAGTTTTTTTTCGCCAATGTTCTCACATAACATTTTTCTCCGAATAACGTATTTCCGAAGCCAAAATCTCGTACACTTAATTGCGGTGCCGTAGACCACGCTTAACAAGCACATCATTATGGGTTGGATTTTGCCCAAACAGTTGCAAAATATCATTACCTAGGATTGTTGTTTTGTACTTTATCCATATTGACTTTCGTAACCATGTATTTTTCAACTGAAGTTCTCAGCGTTTATTGATTTACACACACTCTTAATATATGTTAATTAGATTGTAACCCGACGAGAGCACACATGAGTGCGTGATGTTGTGTGAGGGGGGGAGGGAGAAAAGAAGGGGCGAGGTAGCCGCGGGCAGGCCGGGGTTGGAGCCCTGGGGGCGTCAAGGTCGGCGAGTGGCGCCCAAGGTTGCGGCCAGGCGCCACGTCGCTCCAGCCCGACAAAGGTGAAACATCACTATGCTCTCTTTACCTCCCTCGCCGGTGTCTGCAATGTCCGGCTACACCACTCTTCTCTTCCTACCAAGTAGTCCAACAACACACGCCTTCTTGCTCTCTGCCATGTCTTCCCACCGTTAACGCTCCCAGCTAATCTCTTAACTCCGCCTCATATAGACAGTTCACGATAACCTGAGAACATTTCAGGTCCTACGTTATCCAGTTTCTACACGTCTGCCAATCGACAATAAATAAGAAAACATCGTATGAGGACGGTACCCGAGGACCAAGAAATCGCACCGTGGAATACAGACTTCAGAGGGCGTGGTAGATAATTCAGCGCTAAATGCATTAATATATAACTGTAGGTTTCTTGAAGCCAATTTGCGAAAATTAAACAATAACAATCCTAGGCATTAGTTTTAGCCAACGTTTTAAAGAAAATTGTTTCCAATGTTACGAACTTCTGAGGTACAATCTCTGACGCCGGAATCTCGTGCATTTAACTGCGGCGCAACAGATCACGCGTAACGAATTAGTAATTCTGGATAAATATTTACTCATAAAGTTGGTAAATAACATTATCTAGGATTGTCATTGAGTATTTTATCCATATTGGCTTCGAAAAAAGCTTACAAATCAATTGATGTTTTCAGTGTTTATTTATCTGTCACGCACTCTTAAGGAGCCTCCTTATATAGGTTGCGTGTGAGGCAAGAGCAGTAAGGTTGCTGTTGACCGACGTTAGTAGTGCGTTATCGCCTCTCCGTGCAAGCTACTCAGCTGGTGTTGAGGCTTTACTATCGTCATATTTTCTATGGGACTTTAAGCGGTAACCACTTTATTTTATTTGTGGGCAACATAGTTAAATGTTTAATGCTTGTTTCTATAAATGTGTGTTTTTGACTCCAGTTGTTATTTTTCCAGATTCGACAGTCAGGAAAACAAATTTTTTTTGTCATTTTGAGGGGTCCAAAATTGACGTTTCTAATAAACAATCCAAATATTTAAAACTATAGCGACAATGTTTAAAGCGTATTGTTGTGATTCATTCGAAATGGCTTATACAAGGGGCTTCGCTACAGAGGAGAGTTATAGGGATGAATGAATAAGTGAATAAGATCGGTTCTACAAGTTTATATAATTTTAAATATAAAACCTACAAGATTGTTAGTTCGGAGGGGATCGGTGTTTACGGAGTGGATTATAATTAATTAACTAGAATGGATTAAGTGCAGGCCTAATAGGAGCTGACGTTCCCACCTTGTTCATGCTGCCGAAGGCTGTGTGGTTGTAGTCGACTAGCAGCGAACGACACGTCTAGGGACTCGAACCAGCGACCTTCTACCTGGCATGGCGGGCTGTTGGCGGAACATCTTGTCTTCTACGTGACCGTAATGAGAAAGTCCCTTTTTGCTCGTTACAGTGCCCTATATTGTCGTCCAGTTGGCCTTCTTTACACTGTGGTTGGGAAAGGGGAGGGTGTTGTAACGCCGGCCACAGCGGCACTCAGGACAGTGAGTTCTGTTCGTAGACATACAAATACAACGTACGTTAAATAGTTTCGTCAAAAAAAGAATAGCAGTAACTCGCTGCAACGTACTCGAAGCACAGGTCGGGAGGCGCCCATACGCATCTGCTTGCACCGTGATCTCTTAGTACTATCCCCTTTCAGTTATTGCTCGGGTCTATTCACACGCATAGAAAAATCACTTAAGAAAAAAATACAGAAGCTGCAGAATGCTTGACTTCGGTATGTCTCCAATAAAAAAAAACAACACATAACCAAATATTTACAACACTCTGGCTGGTTGGATATGGACAACAATAGACTGCCACAGTTTGTCGAAGAGATTACAAAAATCGAAAGGTTTAAACAACCAATATATCTTTATAACAAATTAGAACAACTCATTCCCGATCACAGATGTTTCACACGTCACAAAACAACCAATTTGAGAGTCTCGGTTCATGATACTACAATGCACAAAAAATATTTTACACATCAAGACAAACAATGGAATGACCAGAAAAAAAATTATTTACATAAACTGAACTAAGTCCACTGTAATCGCACAGCTGATTTTATTTGTTCTTTAATTTTTGTTTAGTTAAAGAAAATGTTATGTTACAATAGTTGTGCAATATACATTCGGTCATGTTATTATGTTATTGTAAACCGTATTATGTAAGTTCTGTCAAATTAAATTGTGATTATATTATTGCAAACTCTATTATTTAAGTTTGTCTTATTAACATGTAATATGATTCTTTCTCTAGCATTGTAGTGTTACACGTTTTGTTGCAAATCTGCCTTTAGTTGAACTGTACGAGGGTGAACTAATAATAATAAATAATAATAAACGGAATGAGGTGCGGAATGATAAAGACGGGGGAAACTGGACACCCTCTAGTAAACTGCGTCACTTTCTGGCACGATTCCCACATGCGGAAATCCGGGGACCGACCCCGTCGGGAATCAAACCCAACCCGAATCGCTTTGGTGGGGAGACGAGCGGTTCGCCCACAACACCATCGAGGCCGCCTTCGGTCTGAGTAATTTTTAATTTTATTTTACTTGTTCTTTATAGCCATGCTCTTTAGTTTGTACTTTTTTTACGGATATTAATTTTTTTACGTCTAAACGAGAGCAGATAGCCAAAATCTGTCTGGCAGCTTGATTTAAAGTCGTATTCTCCATGTGGGCTGATTTTTTCACGGCAGTAAATACTACAGTTTTTGATAATTATTTAATTAACGAAATACTGGTTAATTGACTGTTTAGTCGAAACAATATAATTTCTTTTTTAAAAAAATTTTTCTACCAAGGCAAAAAATATTTTAATCAAAACTGATTAATAGATATTCGATATCTGCTCTCTTTTCAGCTTTAAAAAATAGTTATTGCAAAACTAGATTAAAATAATAATCATGGATTTATGCCTCGTAAACAACAAAGTTATTAAAGAAGATGACTGACAAATTTGCGCAAAGACAGAGACAAGTAAATGCGTCGACCATGGCTTATTAAAACCATCCCAGCAATCGTCTGCAGCGATTTCGGGAAAACTTGGAATAATGAAATCAGGTGAGTCAAAGAAGGGTATCGAACCTGTGTCCTTACGAATGCACTTGGTAATCTCTATATACAGGATGTTCACAAAATAACACCAGAATAAAGTAGAAAATATATAAGACATTTTGTACGTGACTTCAATATTAAGAGAGTAATACGCCTTTAAAAATCGAATTTCAAAACATTGATTTTCACACAAACCGAATATTAATCGACGTAAACTGACAAAACTCAAGATATTACTTCATGACAATACGGCCGACAAACCAACGGTTGAACGCCAGTTGATACATTCAACCCTTACGAAAATAAAAGGGGTGTCCACCTTTAAATTGCTGACAACGATTTTAACGTAAGGATAATCCAACATTTAAAAGTTAATTATTGGGTAATGTGAACTTATTAATAAAAAACTCATTGTAGCAACTATATAGGACTCATAGTTTTCGTGCAAAACCCGCGTGAAGTTTTGGCGTGGTGACACAGAGCCTAGTGTGTAGGCAACACTGCGTACACGAGTGTCTGGTTTGTTCCGCAGTGTCGCACAGATAACGGTGGAGATTAACTGTAAATATCACGTACAGTAGTTTAAATAGTTCACATAATTGTAACCATTACTTTGTTCCTGGCTGAATTTGTGTGTGTTTAAAAAAATAAAATAAAAATGTTAAGCTTGCAAGTGAAATATCTCGTCGGTACAGTGCACGAAGTTAAGACATTTAAACAGTTTGTGTAATTCTGACACTGCTGAAAAGTGTAAGGGAGCCGATATTGTTTTCAAGCACTGTTCAGTATTGCCGATACCAATACTGACACTGCCTTCAAAAGTAAATATAATATTATTGAGGACGTTGGATATTAAAAAATTCATTTTCAAAACACTTTGACAAAAAATTCTAATTGTCCTACTTACGTTGAAGATAAATAAAAATCTACGAACCACAAACTAGTCAGTGACTCAAACATACGCGGGCGTGTGATGAAGGATATGGTTTACTTTTTGTTATGTGTCATACAATTTTGGTTTAAAATTGACTTCAGGAATAGATGAACTAACAGTCACCAAGTAATTTAGATATGTGAAGTACTCGCGACTGTGACGTTGCTAGGAGTGTTTTCCTGTTAAGTTAACAGCATCTTTCATAAGCTTACAAACAAATATTTTGGGAACTAATTAAAAAAATTGAAATTACTGAACTGAACGACGTAGTTCAAACTAATTTACAAACAGCAGTTGCTCTTCCGCAAGTTTAAATTGCGGATCGTCTGTGCTCTGCTTCACAAACAATGAACACGCGGTGGGTAGCGGCTTGCAGTGACGTAGTAGGGGCGGAGCTAGCAACTAGTTCATCAGCCTGCTGAAGTTCCATGTTAAAGCGTGAGAACACTTGCCATATTAGAAGAAATAAAACAGTGAGAAGAGAATGTATGGACAGCCACACAAAGAGATCGGAATGGTAAATAAACGTTCGTACTTTTTTTCCAGCACAAATTTTCCCACATATTTATGGTAATAGTGTGAATGCCGTAGTTCGGGAGAAGTGAATAATGGCGCGTACCCCAGGAGCAACTCTACGACTGACGCCCTAGGCCTATAATGTCCGCTGCTACCTCTTATATCCTTAGGCACATTCCCAACACAGGTTTAACCATATAAAAAGTCGACAAGCACGTGCTTTCACCCGAACAATGAAGGCTGGTCACTTCCCTGCACGAACTAGACTAAAAGAGTAGCCTACTCCCACACTAACACGTATTTTCCTCTCTGGTTTAAAAACTACTTTCTGAAATATTTATGTACGGACATACTTTCATACAATCAATAAAATTTTAATTTTTAAAATATATAATTTTTAAGGATATTCTGTATAACAACATTGAACTCCCGGTAGGGCGTACATCTTTGACTGCCTCAGAAACATATTTATTACGGTTTTGAAAAGGAAAACTTCGCTACCAGAAACCAACAACATTACAAATTTGTTTTAATATTTTTCATTCCATACTTACACGCTTGCAAAAAAAATACTCCAAAAAATCCTAACCAATTCCATTTGATGAAGAAACTCCAGTTATTGAGGTTACTCATTGAGCGAGTAGAACGCTAGCGCACGAAAGAAAGCATATATTATAAGTTTTTTAAACTTAGATTGATCAAAAACTGCATTTTCATGCGAAATGTAGAAGGAAATGCCAGTAACACTAGCAATGAGTGGAATTATCAGAAGCATTTACTGAACTGATAATTAACTGCTGTTTTGAATGTTATTAACTATAGGCCTTAAATGTAGTTTCACATAGTTCACACTAAAGTAAATTTAGCGTGAGAGAAAATGCTTCAGATTTACAGACTGTGTGCTGTTGAGGTTATTCAGGAGTCTGCCATTGTTTACTAACATCTAAAAGTTAATCAGTAATTAATTTTATCTAGAGAGCTATAATTATCTGGTAGGTACAGTGAGATGTTTTTATAAGATTAAAATATGTAAGGGAAGAAGTTGGACATTACTATTTTTTTTTCTTTTTTCTCACGTATGTTTCATCTGGTTTTCGTAAGCGTGTTCAGACATTTTCAGTGTTTGCATACTTACACTAGAAGGAATGGCCGTCGTATAATTGAGAAATTAAACGTAAATGTGTATGTTATAGCTGGAGGTAGCGTTAACAGCAAGCAGAAGGGTTGGTTTTGGTGATTTTGGAAATGCACTTATTTCTAATATTGTACGTACCTAAATATAAAATACTGAAGTTTGTAATCCATAACGATTTTAAATAAACTAAAATATATGAAACAATTTCTTCTATAAAATATGGAGTGTAGAAAGAAGATGTCACTAACCGTTCATAATCATTCACAGTTCAGTAAAATCGTTAGTAGCTTGTGAACTAGTCGTGCATAAGTTATCTCTTGATTTCACCACTCGTTTTTTTGTTTTAAATATTGGGAGTGTTTTCGTTGGAAAAATTATTTTATACTCTTTAATCAGTTTTAAAAACGTAGCATATGAAATTTTTTATTCAATATTATTTTCTGCTCGTTGTGCTGAAAATTTAGTAATAAATTTTTAAACGTGGACAATAAATAATTCAAACTAATAATTTTACAGATTTAATAAAAACTACTTCTTCACGGTGTGTTTCCTTTTATATTGAATTTTCATCCGGTTGTCAGATATGTTACAGATTTTCCAGTTTCTAGCGCATTGTTACCTTAGCTCATTGTTACCATAGCTCATTGTTTCCATAGAGCATTGTTTCCATTGCTCATTGTTATAGCGCATTGTTACCATAGCTCATTGTTACCATAGCTCATTGTTACCATAGTTCATTGTTACCATAGCTCATCGTTACCTTAATACATTGTTAACATAACTCATTGTTATCGGACAGACAAACAAACAGGCAGGAAAAGTAGTTAGTAAAAACGTTTAATTATAAAAATTAATGTTTGTTTGTTCGTCTTCTGTGCGTTCCTGTGCGTACCATTTATCTGATTACAATGAATCTTAGGTGATATGTGCGTGCGCCTGCAAAGGTTTCTGCCAAGAAAGTAATAAATTGGTGGTTGCTTGTTGATGAGAAGAGTAAAAAAAAGGGGGATGTTAGAAGAGTTACCCAAAAATTTAGTGAAAATAAAGTTTGGTGAGTTGTGTGTGCGCCCGTTAAGGTTTCTGTCAAGAGGAGGAGCAGAACAAGGTCAAATATTTTATGTGCATTGCAGCGAGTGCCAAGGCAGCTTGTAAATAAAATAAAATAATTAAATTTATCTAAAGCAAAACTTACTGACAAGAATTTTGTTCCATTTGTGGGTACTTTTCGTTTGTGTAATTAAGTGTCGTAAATCGGCATGCTCGTAAAGAAATTTTTGAAGCATCTGCCTGCACTAAAATATGTTATGTGTCATCAAACGAATTTAAAATTAGTGTATTTCTGATACTCATTTCGACGTTTTAATTTGCTGTATTATCTACGGAACCCAAATATTAATCCATATGCTCTTTGGTAAGTCCCTCAATATAACCTTAAATTCAGACAGGCCTACGCTGGGGATAAATTTTGCCTCATAATTTACAATTTCCAAAACACGTGGAATTATTTTTTATTTGAAGTATATTTTAACCTCGAGATTAATTTTACTTGTCCAGTGCCTGGTTTACTCCACCTGCTCCAAAACTTTGTGCCGTTGCAATATAAGGTACTTTGATATGTATGTGTTTCTTTTAATTTCGATACAGACGACACGTTGGTGTGGTGATGCTGTAGCACGGTTTGTATATTGTTGTATTTATTGTTCCGTTTACGGGTACTCTGTTTTCTGTAGCTGTGCTGTGTGTAAATATATACTATAAAGAACTTCAAAAAATGTTTATATTACCATACTTCCGCCTTGTAAATATGCAAACTTTAACATTTGTCACAATGCAAGTTTTGTAACTTTATTATACGTTTGACGGTTTTATAAAAAAAATGGCAATGCTACCATTGATGTCTGGGAAACAATTCTACCATACCTTCTTTCTTAGTACTCCTATACGCACGTGTGACAAGTTTACAAACAATTTTGTAGAGTGTCGGGTTTAGCAGTCTTAAATAGTCTGAACTGAATATGCGAAATCTTTATAATAATGTGTTTATGGTTTGTTAGTCGAGATGTGATACTTAGGTACGGGCACGTTGTGATTAGTGGCTAGGATATGGAAGAAGCGCAGGCATGGGTGCGTTGTATATGTGGTAGCAGGCGTGTATTTGTCCATAGTTGGCCGAGTCCACGGTCTTAGAAGAACAGGTCTGGACACTCGTCTGAAAACTTGACCCTTTTGTTGACTGCTGGTTGACAATATTGCCGCTGGCGCGTTTGTTTACAGCAGTCGGGGATTGTCATGCTGAGGATCACGGTCTTAGAATAACAGGTCTGGACACTAGCCAATCTACCAATGCTATTCAATGACTGAAAGCGCCACTAGTGTAGTTTTAAGAATGCAATATAGCTTCGTACTGCCAGTGCTCCTATTGGCTACGACACGAACTTGCTACTCGTAATTCCATTTACGCAATTTTTAAAACAACACCAGAGTGCCAGTGGCACCAATCAGTCATACGAGGGACAATTTTGTACCCAAACGTCAAGACTTGTTTCGCTATAGCAGTGGTGAATATAGACGTTATTGATGTTCAATTGTTTGCAAGTCATATCGTGTTGGCCTTCGGTTGCAGAAAATGCCAATCGGCATTAATGTTTCCTTCGTAATTGGCAAACACAAAGAAAGGAAAATAAACGGCAGAAAAGTATGTTTTTTGTAACACGTTGGTAATGTTCAACAAAAACCCTGGTCTATTTCCTATGTTTACGTGCTAAAATCCGACCACATTCAAAGCAGTGCACCAGCGCAATATCATCAACTATCAGTCAACAAGTGAATAAAAAATATATAGTTGGAAAATAGGCCAATTTCCAGATCTGGTCTTCTACTGCCGTTGTCGAGATGACATATTGTCAGGCGCCTCAATCTTCCGCTGGCAGTTTACAATTTGTCTTTTTGTCCTAATGGAGCAGAGTACTTCGTGTTCAAGATCGGATTAGTCGCAAGGTCTTCGGCCCTACTTCAGCGATGAAGTAAGTGTGGAGTGAAAATTTAATTACGCGGAGGAGAAGGACTCAGGGTCTTAAATATCTCTGAACTCGCTTTCCGAGAGTTAAACCTAAGTACCGCGAAAGTACATTTCCGCTCGTGTACGGGACCGCCCCGGCTTACCTCATTCTCAGATGTTGGCGCGTCCTTCCAACAGCGTGTCTTTCTTAAAAATAATTTTAGCACCCGTAAATATGCAAGATGCTGCAAGGCTGTATTATCTTCATTAGTGACTCGGATGACGTAAGTCGAAGAATTCCAAGTAAATCGTATTTCCTCCAAACTCGTCGCCTGTATTATTGAGAGCAGAGAGTGTACTCTCAACTAGAAACTGTGAATAGTCACACATGCCAAGTGATTTTTCACATATTAATATTGTTGAAACTGCTCCACTGGGAACTAGTGGAAATCTGCTCGATTGCATCAGCGAAATAATCTCACTTATATAATCAGTGATTTACTCTTATTGGAAAAGAAACAAGAATTTCTTTTACCTAGGTTCAAAAAAGAGCGTAATTTAATTTTAAACGTGATTCTGCATTTTTATAAGTTATATCACAACTTCCATAGGAGCATTCGCAGAAAATGAATTCTTGCGTAAATCTATTTCACGCCCTTCTACAGGTATCGCTAACACTCTAATCACGCCCCCGATGTGAATACATTAATACATGACTTGCAATGAAGGTAACGTTTCGTTGTTGTATACCTTTGACAAGTGTTAATTTTGTACAACTCTTTCTACTTTCTTAGTAACGTACTTACTGTTTACAATAGACTCAGAATTTTTCACATCAATGCAACTTCATAGCGAGCAACAGAGAGAAACGGAGCAATACTAAACTAAACTATCCACAACAACCGAACAGCAATACTGATCATTACTATGTAAGCACACTGAAAACATTACTGTACATGTAAGTACAACTTATCAAAACACGTAAATCACTTTTTAAAAAATAAAGGCGAGAGAAAGCTCGCTTTGGAAACGGAGGTACGCTGTTTTTACACGTAGAGTAATATAATGTGAAATTATTGGAATAAAACTTCAGTTACTGTTTTACACTCTAGTTTTCAAATAACAGATTTAAGAATTCTACTGATTATATAATGAAATATAAAGTACTTACTAATTTAGTATAACTGCCAAGTCTTTTGTTTACTCATATGTTTGTAAGTTACATTAACTAAACCGCAGATTCGTCAATGAAAAACCTTGTAACTTCTTTAAACTGTGAACATTTCAATTATATAATTGTAGTGTTTATTGTGCGTGCCTTTAACTGTTGTAATTTATGCCTTGGAGCTTCACTTGTATGAAAATGGATTGTATATTAATAGAAATAAATTTAAATTTACATTGATTTGCTGCCTCGAACACCACATTTAAAACGTTATCATGTTCTTACACGCTAGTTGCAGCTTTTATCTTTGCATCAGTATAAATACCAACTCCTTTATTATCTCCAGTATTGCAATAATTTACCTCTGGAAATATTCTGGTGCAAAATTAAGTAAATAAGTATTAATTTGAATTCTTAAGCAACAGCTAATTATTTTCAACGCTGACATTTATTTCAAGGCTATTTTCTTGCGCTGTTCAACATTTTTAGATATTATGAATGTTGTTTATTACTCTTTCGTCTGGGAAATGTAATCAAGTCAGCATGCTCAAAAGTGTACAAATTCATGTTACAAATCCAATTTCCAATTTAGTTTATCAGCTTTAAATGTCCTAACCATATACGGCACATACACATAGACTACTAATTATCTAAAAAAAAAAAAACATATTTACCGATAATATCAGAAATGCTGTTAAAAATCATACCAAATATGCGTTTACAAATGTTTAGCGATAATATCGGAAATGCTGTTAAAAACCACACCAACTGTGCGTTTACGAATGTTTAGCGATAATAGCAGAAATGCTGTTAAAAACCATACCAACTATGCGTTTACGTAGTCCTATGTGTGGTGCATAAATAAATTACTTAAAGTATTTTCATACCATTAAAAACCATCCGTGCAATAATTAAAAATAGTGACCGTTAATGTAAAGCAAATGAGTACACTGACAATCAGAACCACACAGGATGTCATGAATTATACGTGTATGAAGCAAACTTCCAAGTATTATTTTATGTATGTTAACATTGATTAATTATAGGAATACGTTAAAACCGCCAGGGATTAAAACCCGTGCCTATAATATGATTACCTGAACAGCGGTAGTTAGCTACATATCTGTGAATCGGGAGAAAAGGGGACTTCAATCTGTGCGGTGTTGCCGCATAGTGCACGAAAAATTCTATTCTATGTAATTTCACACTTAATATTATCGTCTTCATTTTCACGCAGGACGTGGTGTGTGTCTTATGTTGTTGTTTCAGGAACACTCTGAATATTACCACAATGAACAATAAACTGTTTTTAAACTACGTATTGTTAAAATGTCTTGGTGTTGATACCAAGACTTACTACTTTGACACAGTATCAAGATATTTAACATTGGTCAGTAAATACGTAGCGTAAATAATGCTAACAGTACTATGGTCACATCTCGCTTTCAGAACCACAAAAATTTAAAAATCCGAAGAGAGATTTTTTTCTTATTACTGCTTCATTGTCCTGGCAATGTGACATTGACCGTACTCCGCCTATATTGCCGAGTTTCTGGGATAGACATAAGATTTTTCCGTTTAATTAATTACGTAGTTGTGTTCAATGTGACATAGGAAATTCTTTTGCCTACATATGTTCGTACTTCAAGGTATAGTTCATCCTTTAACAAGGTCAGATAATTAGAGGCGGAAAAGAAATGTTGGATACAATTTTGTCATAAAATGTTTGTATTCAAACGTAGTTGATAATTTGCTTTTAAATATGTTTGAATAACTGTTGAATAGTATATTTACTTTAAACTTAGATCATTTGACTTTATCACAGAGTGTGGTGTTTACATGCTAATTAATACGAGGATGTCTCTTAGAACGACTTATTTAAGTAATGAGGCGAGAGGTGAGAAGCAGTTGTTAGTGCGAAGATATGGCGTTATGTCAGGCTGTTAAGACAACAACGGTTCAATTCCCGGCAGGGCCGACCCGGATTTTCGAATGTAAGAATAATGCAGGACAGTGTCTTAGATCAAGGGTTGGTGGATGAGTCTCTTAAGAATTGTCCTTTCTTTCCGGCGCTGCTCCATACTAGCTCACATCACTCTTCCCCAGCGCTGTATATATTTACTATGAATATATTGCTATTTTAATTTATTAATAGGTCTCGTATACCAAGTTTGCCAAACACATCCGTTGAGCAACGAAATTCTAGGACAGCATTGTTTTCTTTTTAACTGTGGTAGTCCACAATCCCCAACAAAGAGATAAAGGGAGAATGAGGAAGGGAGAGAGAAATGGAAATAGAGAGGAAGAGAGAGGGAGGGATAAAATAGATGCAGCGTGAGGAATAAACGGAGGGAGGAAGGAAAGAAATGAAGTTGAGGTGGTTTAAAAGCAGTGTTTTTAATTGAGCAAAAACTAACATGTTTTACAGACAAACGTAATGAACTTTTCTTTCCACAGTGCGTCATTTCGATAGCCTGAGTTCTTGAAACGTTTATAAAATTTTATAACCGTTACAATTTATATGTATGCATCAAGAGAAAACGAAAATCGTCAAATTTATTTCGATAAACATTTTCGGTTGTAATGTTTGTGTAACGTCACAGACATTTAACCTTGATTTAATAACCTTATATAATTAACAACAGGATGGTGAATGTGTGACGTAAACTATAAAGCAACGCTAGAAGGCATTGAAAATTATTTATATGAAAGTTTAAAAGAGTAGAGCTAAAAACACGGGTTTTCAAAATTATATTTTTTTAAAAGGCGAAAATAATATGTTTCAATACACTTCTGATGTATATACTATGAGAAATTTTTTTTTTTAAATAGAACTGAATTTGTTTGAAACAACCAAATGGTGTGTTTGAACACGTGCATCAAAATGTGTGGTTTGTCTCAAACTAATTAATTGTTTGAAAAATGTCGGTTGTTTTAACCAAATTACGTTGTTGATTGCAGCATACAGATATTGTTAAATAAAAAGTTTTTTTTTAGAAACCTTTAAATTATACGAGATTTTACTTATTTGTTTTAACCATTAAAATAAAATTATTTTTACAGCAGCATTTAGAGAAATAATATTTAATTGTAACTAATTTGAAGAAGGAAAAAAAAGCAAATGAAATCGTATGGATTAGAAATTGCAACCGTCAGCTTGTCGGCCGCACACCCCTAGAAAAAAATATATTTTTAAATTAAGTTTTGTTTGTATATATTTGTGTATATAACACACACACACACACACACACACAAACACCTGGAGCACGTAATTTCCGACAAACCAGCAATTTTGGTAATCTGTTTAACTACAAAGTTGTGCAGATTTTTCTCCGCAGCCATTACAGAACTTTACACAGGATATGTGGCAAAATGTAAGTAAAAATAAACGGAAACTAATATTAAAATGTGTATTCGGCAGAATGTTCTTAATCCTTATTGTTATTTTGATTCACTTCGCAAGAGAAAATAAAAAATTAATACTCTACACATTTATTTCATGTCCGTATTTAAAAAACGATTCGAGAAGTTGTCTTAACAACAGTGTGAGAAGTACCTTTATTTTTTCTCCGTAGCTATCGTTTGGGCCGTAAATGCAAACATGTACTGTACATACCAAATAGCTGCATATTATAGATACGACTTGAACGGACATGTTTCGTTGCTTCCAACGTGGCCATAAAGTGGCGGATGGCAGCATTCAGGTCGCCCAGTGTACGTGGCTTACGTTGGTACACTTGCGCCTTCACGTAACCCCAGAGACAGAAATCACAAGACGATAGAGATCATGGAAACGGAATGACCACGGAATGTCACTGTGTACAAAGACCAGACGCCCTGGATACAACACTCTCAGGAAGTCCATTCATACCTTACTGTGTGGGCATTGTTATCATTCCATCTCTAGGTTTGCGTTGTTGATAGGTATGTGCAGCAAATGGCTAGCACCATTGATGTGTCTTAATGTGTAGCTAATATCGTTGCTTGGTTTTTTACCTCGCAAATGTGGGACCACGACGATTGGCAATGTCGTCATGATATACCGTCACAGCCACCAAACATGTTGATAAAGCGGTTTCAAGGAAAATGTAAATACTGTTTGGTTCATTAAACACGTTAATTAGAACTTTTCAGCACGCTACTCTTATTTTTACCACGTGATATATCTGGGTACAAAAGTAGAAAAACCAGTTTCTTAACAGAGTTTTAAAAAAGACACATAAATTCAACTCCAAAAGATGCATTATGTGCTTTAGGCAATTCACGTAAAAGCAAGCACTTTAGATGCCGTGTTGTTCCCCTTCCCGCCACATTTTTTTTTTACCGACACATTTCAATATAAATATATTAGTGTATTAGGTTTACCTTATAAGTTAACTGCTGACACTGAAAAATATTTTTTTATAATTACTACTGACACGATGGCCTTGAAACATACTCACCTTAGCGTGACCAAATAATTGCTAGATCGAGGAAAATTACAGTTTTTAACAAGTTTACATTTAGCATTCAAAACGCAGTTTGTCGGCGTGAAGTTGCTGGTAAGTATTAAAAATTGATAATTTAATACAATTATTATTCTTTCTCTTCCCAGCTACATCCGTGATATCAAGGTGTTATATATATATATATATATATATATATATATATATATATATATATATATATATATATATATATATATATACACACACACACACAGGATGTTTCTGAAATGATTTTACAAATTTCGTGGGTAGGTTCCTTACACCAAAACAAGAAAAAATAACGTATATAAGTGTATGTACGAAAACCGTTTATTTTTTAGTTTTTAATGCATGTTTAGTTCAATGTCTTGCAAGGTAATTCGTTTTGTAAACAGCCATTGAATAATGTAATTGATTGCCGATGCCCTAGTTTCTATCCTCTTGGCATTAGTGAAAGTGTCAAACTTAATGCACTGTCGCTCCCTTTCAAATACTTCCACGTTCCACGTGATGTCGAACTGCTTCACAGGCGTCCATGTCAGGTTGATGAAGTGTATCTGTATAAACCAATTGTTTGATGTGACCCCACTGATAAATATCTAAAAGATTTAGGTTGGCGGAACGTGCTGACCATGGAACCTGTCGACCCCTACCTATCCATGTCTCCTGAAAGATATAATTCAGTGTATCTCGAACAATGTGGCTGAAATGTGCTGGCGCACCGTCGTACATAAACGACATGTTTCTTCTTGTTACTATGGGCACATTCTCTAGCAACCCTGGAAGAATGTTCTGGATATAGTCCTTGTAGACAGTTCCTGTTAGTCGTGCTGGGAGAACATATGGTTCAATTAGACAATCACCTACAATTCCAGCCCACACATTAATCTTAACTGATGATGGTGTCTAACCTGAATGGTACCATTAGGATTTTCATTCGCCCTCAAATGGTCGTTATGAAAACTAGTTACACCCTCTCTTACAAATGTTGCCTAACCTGTTAACAAAGACAGAAGAGGCAAAAAATGGATTGGCAGTTTTTGCGACAAACCACTGGCGAAAGGCAACCACAGTGGGTAATCGGCAGGCGAAAGACGCTGCACACGTTGGATGTAATAAGGATACAAGAAATGTTCATGAAGTACCCTCCATGCAGCTGTGTGAGATGTACTACATACTTGAGACTCTTGTCGTGTGCTGATACTTGGGTCTTCTACTACAACCTGTCAAATATTTTCTTCCTGGTCAGGCGTACGAACGTCTCTTGATCTTCCTCGATCGACATGATGTGATGCTAACGATCATGTCTCCGCAGCACGACGAAAAAGAGTAGCAAATATTAGGTGACTAGGCTGCTTTCGGTTAGGAAATGCCACCTGATACAACCGTGCAGCCTCGCGTCCATTACCATTCGCGCTACCGTACATAAAAATCATATCAACCTACGCACGAAATTGATATCCTGCCATGGTTATAACAGTCACGAACAGATTACTTACAAACGTAAATAAGTTTCCTTGGTAATATATGAGATTTTGAAATTTTCATCAATGCTAAGAGGATAGAAATTAGGACATCTGCAGTTAATAACATTATTCAGTGACTGTTACAAAACTAATTACATTGCAGCACGTTGAACTAAACCTTTCATTAATAACCAAACAACTAATGGTTTTTGGAAATATGTATAGGTATATTTTTTTTTTCTTCAACCACTGAAACTAAAAATAAAATTTAATAAATGTTTTGTATTGTAATTCGTTAGCTTAGTAGCTTAAGCCTAGTAGTTTACTATCCCCTGTTTCAGATAAGAAGTTATTTTAATATCTATCTAAGTGGATTGAATATCAAGACTGAGTTTAATTAAACTGCGAAGTAATGCTTTGTATACAAAAAAGTGTTACTTGGATTATGTTTTAAATTTTTATTTGTATTTTAAGTGATGAAATGAGACTTTGTTGTGCCTATCCACACTATTCGGTGACAAGAAGCCAAGAAGCTACCTTGTTTGGTTAATTATATTATACGTTTCGCACTCTAAGTAGAAAAACAACAGTTTGACTGGCCTGTATACAACCAAAGTGGGAAATGAAGTTACTAAATAATGGCAAAGAAATAAGCAAATGAGAAAAAATTGCCTTAAATGTGTACATATATGTATGTATATATATGTGTGTGTGTGTGTGTGTGTGTGTGTATACATATACATACATACATTTCACAGTAGTCTGTATTTACCATTTTAAAATTTTCATTTACTGCTGTAAAATTGTAAAATGTATGGAAAATAATAGGTCTACATATATTTTACATTATACACATTTACATACAATATATACACGTATACACCGCACATTTGGATTGTTATCATATGTTTCCAAAAATATGTTAAATCGTGTATAGGTTTTGGTATATTTGGCTGTAAAGCTCAGAAACCTTCAATGATGGATTTTTAAAACTTGCATGAGTGGCTGTGCCGCACGAAATAACAGAACCAAGGGCTATTGTGGTAGTAATATAGGGCCAACAATGATTTAAGTTACCAGTAATGAAATCCTAGGACCATTCTAGTGGTTTTGTAGAGGCAGTATTGTATTGGTGTACTACGGATGGGAAGCAATGACCACTTCACCGCATGCCGCCGAGTGATCAGAGGCGTGGTAATAACGTTGGAGACGTGGGAAGTGTAGGTTATGTTGGGAATGTCGCCTGAGGGACTGGGTGTGGCCCACACTGCCTGGCTCCGAGCATGACTGCAGCAGGGCCTGGAAGGCGAGGGACAGTGCCTGCCCGCGTCTGACATACTGTCCGCCATGAAGCTGCTGCACTCGCCTACCTGCACACCGGCCCCCTAGCTCACAGCCCCTCACGCTGCAACCACAATAGTGCGACGGACGCGAAGCAAATGACGCGATGCGACACATAAAATTATCTTATTGCAAACACTACTACTTTTACTACTCGATAAAAAAAAACACGTTATAATTTACTTGCTACTGCACACTAACCTTATGCACGACAGCCATTAAAATTACATTATTTTACTGCTTTTTGTTTATTTTTAATATACTTTAGACATTTCCGCATATGGGAATAGGCACAGTTACACGTCTGCTTAAAAAACGTTATGAATTGCTTATAACAACAAACAAAAATTTCCATTAAGATAAATAAATACAGTTTACCACCAAACTCACCAGTTTAACTTAGCACAAAATTAAATTCCTTACTCCAGTTTTGTAGCGTCCATGGCGCGAATAAAATATAAATACTTTCTTTTATGACTTCGTGTAGCGTCTCCATTTTTGTCGCGTTGACGTCACCGGAACCTCGACGCTGATTGGCTGGCAAGTTATTCTATTCCCGTCGCACCCTTCGCGTTGCTTCCATCGCGCTATTGGGATTCCAGTGTGATGGAACTTGCTTTCTGTCTGAAGCCCTGTACACAACTGAATACTTTAACGTTAGCCTTAATGTTTCTGTTACTTTAAGTACTTCTTCAATAAACAATAAAAACATAAATTTAAAGTAACAACCGTTGAGAACCTAATTAACTTATTTCGAAACGGAAATATAATGTTTTAAAAAGATTAAATATTTCTTGTAAAAACATAGTTGATAAATATTTCGATAAGTATGTAGTTACTAAAATATTTTTCCAGTTTTACATTGTTTAGCAGAAAGTAAAGCTACGCCATCTGTTGCGAAACTTGCAGTTCATTTATGGATACTTCTTTAAAGATAATTACAAGGTTCCTTGAGCGCATTTAAGACACAGTTGTTTAGTATTTTAAAAAATCCGACAGTTGCGAAGTATAAAGTTACATTGCAATAATTATTTTTCATTGAACCAACATATATACTGGTTCTCTGCAAACGACCATCTTGACTTTGACTTCTGGTTTTCAATTGATCGGAAACATAAAGTCAAGGATGCGTCACTTTATCTTTGAGGCTTGTGTATAAGTCCATAGAAAGTCTTGTTTTTTAAGCTATCGTAAGTCAAATATTAAAATCGAATGTTAATGTTTTCATTTGAGTAACCACAATCTTGGATTTTTTATTACTTTTTGCTGAAACTCTTGTTTCCAACTTAATTTATACATTTGGCCATGAAGAACGTAGAATTTGACATGCCGAAAAATTAAATAAAATCAAATCACACAGTTTTAATTGTTTTGTATGTTGAACAGCAAAAGATTTTTACGTTTTTATTTAATACAATAACTTAGGTACTACAAGATAAAATACTGAAACAGTTTTATAAATGTCGTACTCAAACTGTTTACCAACTGAAATCACTACGTCTTATAATTGAAAACTGTGTAAATATATGTTAGAAAACACAAGGTAATTTTGATTTACTTTTAGCAAATATGGCTGTTGAGTGAGAGGCACCTAGATGAAGGGTTAGGGAAACGGGAATATCCGATTAAACCCGCCGACCAATGGCGTTGTCAGGCACAATACAAGCGTTAGTGGACTGGACGCGTGAGACGTGCTGTAGAGTGGTACGGAAAGTTTTTTTCTTGTATAACTATTAAAAGTGTTTCTAGTGCGTTTATCTACGAAAAGAAGACATACTTCAAGCTGTGTCCCTATGATTTAAAAAATGCCGTCCGCTTCTTAAAAACGTGATTTCCAACCTCCTCAAAAGTGCTAAAAATTGATTTTTCCCGTTGCTATAGCTGAGAAAATATCAATCGTAATCATAAAACTAAGCCATAGAAACCTGCATTGGACATTACCACAAACTTTCCACAAATAAAATGACAGGGTCATTGCTTTAAGTCCCATTGAATAACTGTTTCTACGAAAACACTGCTCGCTAGTTTAGCCCTTCGTACCTAGAGGCGAAGAGGTGTTTGACGGACGTGTTATGTTCGACTTATCGCCTTCCCCGTTTCCGTGCCTCAAACGCAAAGAGAAAGCCACCGTCCACTAACTCTTAACTTTATTAGTAATTTTTGTTCGTAATTTTCTTCATAATTTCGAGAATTTTCATACGGAAGTCTCGTGTATGAAAATGTTCTAAAACGGACAAAGCCACACCGTACATAATAAGTAGGACCAACAAATTTTCCCGAAAAGAATTTTTCCACAGTTTGTTTCATTGTCTTGCGTTCACATCTGCAGTTATGCTCCATAGTCAGTGGTAGGATGTTTTAACTCTCGCGTGTCTTGAGGTTCTATCCGTAAATCACAGACATGTGCTGTTGGAGTAACATTTTTGTGATTGGCACAGTAAAATGAGAAACGACGCTTAAAAAATACACTCTACCTATAACTAGGGCCTGGTAGTTTTCGCGAAAAGATTTTTGCCCCACTTTGTTTCAGTGTCATACGTGCACACCTGCAGTTCAACTTCATGGCTATTGACAGAGTGTTTTTGTGCAGAGTCCTTATTCATTTGACTGTGCCAATCAGTACACGGATAACTGTCACACATCACGTCTGTGATTTGCGGGTTTAACCTCAACACGCTGGGTGTTAAGGCATCCAATCACTGACCACATAGCAGAGATGCAGGTGCGCACGTAAGGCACTGAAACAAAGTGCTGCAAAATTCTTTTCGAGAAAATTACCGGGCTCTACCTATAACCATGATGCAGACTGCAGATATGCATTAAGGCACTGCAGCAAAGTGGGGCAAAATTATTTTCGCTAATGTTTATGACTCTAATAATGAGGGACAATTAAACGACACACTTACTCTTTATATTACTTAATGGTTGAGCTTAGCTGGAGAACATTAAGTCACTTCACTCACTGGCGGGACTAAATAGGTTAGAGTCCCGGCCTTGATACTTCATTACGATAGAAATACTACGATAGATAACGGTTAGTTATAAGTGATATTACTTTGTTCGGAAAAACACAAGTGATAACGGGAAACTGTAATTTTAGTTTACTAAGTGTGACGTTAATGATTACGTCCCAGGGAATATTAATCCTCACTAGCCTACACAAGCCATTACTGTTTCGGATACTGTTCTTGGTTATCTGTGCCTGTGTCTCTGCCTAAACACCTTGCTGCCTAATTTTTCAGAGTCCTATCGTAGGTATTTTCTAAATTGCGAGGAACTGTTTGCTTATCGAAATATTTACAACCGGAAAACTTGTTAAATTATATATATATATATATATATGTGTGTGTGTGTGTGTGTGTGTTTCATTACTAGATTGGATATATCAATACTTTATTCTTCAGTTACACACGTTCAATCCATCTATGGAACTGCATCTAACACGTAGAATACATGTTTATTTTTGTTTGCAGAAACTGTTTAACTGACAGCGGTACTGTTAGCTTAGCAGTAAAAATTAAAAATCTTGGCGCCAGTTGTTCACATCTTGAAAATGCCAGGCCTCTAAAATATATCAAACAAACCTTATTTAAAGTTTTGGTCAGCGCTTAAACACCCAGTTGTCACCGTGAGTAAGGATTATTGTATGAGTATGAAGAAATGGCGGAATAAAAGGACATAGGTAACGGGCGAACTCCGAGAAAACCAGGTATTCAACGGCAACATACACCTAATTTCCACGTACATAAATCGGGAGTGACCCCATGAAGAATAGAATCCGGATTCCACAACACTACTGAAGCCCTCAGGTGCTACAAGTTAAGTTTGTAATAATAACCTCAGTTGTTACCGTCGTCGTCAAAATACTACACTACTGAGGCTCCCAGGTCACAGACGACCAGGATACCCATGTACTACACGTTATATTATTGTTATATAATGACCATAGTTGTTGTATGCCTGCGTAAATTGGAAGTGTTCGTGATTCGAAATTTGCATCGCGTAAACTGAGCCCAGTGCATAATTCAACGTACCTATACATGTTAAACTACCTTGCCATGTTCTCTGTAGCGTTGAGAATTTCGGGATGGATTGAATAGACAACTGTACGGCATTCATGTCAACGGGCGCCAAAGTCGTAAGATAATCGTTGCGATTTTAACTGACCAAATGGTTTCCCGTACTCGCTCCAGGTGAATGCTGGGATGGTTCCTTGTAACAAAGGCCATGGTCGACTCCTCTCCCAGCTCCTACTCATTGTTCCAAGTTGTGTCACCGTCTCTAATGACCTCGCTGTCGAAGATACGACGATACTTCACTTTATCTTTAACTGACTGACTAGTTAATATTGTAGGATTTTTACTAACCCGTATGGTAAAATGTACTCGACACAAACTACAAAATATATTATTTGGGATATGGGCTATATGGTCGAAGTATTGATTGCACCTCAACTAATTTTGCCAATTGCATTGTGAGTTGCATTTTTATTGTTCAGTATAATTGGTACACATTTTTTTGCAAAGCGCCTTAAATGAACCGGGCTGCGTAATTACCTTAGTTAAATTACCACAACCAGACAAACTGTACTATTTTCAAGGAGTATCAGTGCAATCAAAAATCTTGTGTTTAAATTAAGTAGTATTTGTACGTCATGTATGTAATAAAAATATTACAGTGTGAAAAGTAATCCGTAAATGCATTCGGCTGGATCATTGGATTTACAAAGGAGCAATTTTTTTTTTAAATTTCAATCACGCGTCTTTAAAAGGGAACTTCATTGGAAACAAACAAACAAACAATTTCTGGTGTCAACAAGAAACGTTTTGAATATACATTGTCTCTGGTTTTGGATAAAAAACACGTAAGTTATAAAATACCACTAGTTTCAAATTTATTTTGTTATTAATCTCTGAATACATAGTCGCAATAGAACTTTTTCCACTTAACTTGAACAAAGTTACACGAATGGTCAATATGTGAGCATATGGTGAACACTTAATTGCCTATTTTCGGAATGAACAGACATCGGCTTATGAGATCACCTTCTAGTGCGTTCGTGTTTGTGTATGCTTCCCCCTAAAATCTATTAGACCTAGTTTAATCAAACTGGGTACGCATATAGTAATTAGTAATCTGTCTTGACTTTTGTATATTTCGTTCATGCCGATACAGTATTTTCAAGCTGACGAACATTTTAACATTTCTTGATAAAATCAGTCATTCAGGGAACCGTGTTTTAGAATTTCATACAACTCGTTACAAATAAATTACCCAGTAAAGTAAGGGGACTTTTATATATATATATATATATATATATATATATATATATATATATATATATATATATATGAGAAACCGTTTACAAAATTTTTCAAAATTTCACTTGTTGTTATAAGTATATTGACACGACATTCATGTGTTTGTTTCTTGCTATGTTGATTTTCTTTTCAATGATGGTCATTTGAGCATTTTGTTCACATCTATGATCTTGCGAATCATTTACCAAAACTTAACAAAACTTGATAAACATTAGTACGTAGAACGTAGTAAGGCGAATTGACTTGATTTTTATGTACGGTACATTATTTTAATATTTACGGTTATTTGAACATTTGTCTATTACACTTGAAGGGACAGTTTCTTAATTTACCGATATCTCAGTAAACATAATGGTAATAATAAAGTGACCTTTTTTTTTTGTATTTCGTTCAAACCGTGTATTTTGGTTGAGTGGTGGTTATAAGAATATATTTGGACCACATGAAATGTGTACGTCGATTTTTTGGTTATTTAGCAACCACGTTGAGAAAATCTGGCTAATAATATATATCTGTGTGTGTGTGTGTAAATGTTGGTATCTTCTTGCTATCGTACACGTTTCTTCTTTCTTGTTTGTGTAATCCGGCTGGAATTTCGGGAGCCTCTAATAGGACATTAATCGTCGATCAGTGACATTATTCTATTCATATGAATGTTCAATATATTCCGAGGCTTCTTGTTCCGTCTATCTGATGGAAAAAAACTGCAACTATTGGGGAAGTGACATGGTTTCCAACGCCTGAAATGACAGTGGTTTGATATATTCTACGCAACCTGGCAATGTCCATAATTGTGTCCAAAAGTTTCAATATTGTGTCCTTCTGCCACTTTAGGGATGAGGTACAAGAAAAAGGAAGGGGGAGAAGGTGCGCAGACATGTTCTTGAAAACATGTTCTTGGCACCTGTACCCATCTCCACCTTGGCCTTCTATATGTTGGAGACACTCCAAGCAGCGATTTATTCTTCCTAATCCCGATGTATGGACATTTACATATCTCGTCGTCCTTCTGGATATTTGGTCTGCCACGTGGTGTGTTAAGGCTAGTTTACTGTAAATATACTTAAGACTGCTCTGCGCCGAAAATAATCTTAATTTTATAACGACACCAAAAACTGCCACATTTTTACACACAACATTAATAGTAATTTCCAACCGTTTAAATATGTTTCTGTTCCATAGATTTCGCACAAGGCATGTCAAAGTAGCAATATTACAATTTTCGCTGAATACCCAAAATAAAAACTATTCAAACGATACGATTGAAACAATTTATACTGAATGTAATTGTATTAAGATACAAATTATATGTTTGCAATTTACCGTAAAATTTTTTGTATTAAATAATATCTCTTGACTATACCTAAATTACTGCTTATTTTTAGAACCCTTATTTTTAAAGCTGTGCTAATGGAGCGGCGCCTGAATTTGGGGTGGGAGTCGGAAGGACATAGGATCCCCAAGAAATCCTACCGACCGATGGCTTCGTCCGGCATGATTCCCACGTGCGAACATCCGGAGACCAACCCCCGCCGGTAATTGAGCCCGGATCGCTTTGGTGGGAGGCGAGAGGTCTGACCCCTCAACCACAGCAGCCACTGTTGATAAGATCTGTAACTACACACACTATTAAGGGATGAAGTGTAGTCGAACAGTTTGATTATTTGATTAGGACGAAAAATTCCATTTTTTTTGTTCACGAAAACAAAGATAATTTGGTTAACTTTTAATACGTCTCGAGTTTAAATTTTTCTCTGTCCTGGAAAACCTTGTGAAACACGTCTATAGTTGCTTAAGACATATGAACTGCAACAGATTAACTCATGGCTATGTTTATAACGTCTTTCAAGAATTCATACGTGATTACAGTTTAAATATGTCAGTGATAACGGTAGTCTCGTTAAATGGACTGTTAGCCGTGATTTTACGTCTTATAATCCTGAAATCGAAGTTTCTTAGTATTAACAGAAATCTAAATTGCAACTTCTTTTTATTGATCAGCATCTTTATTTTCTACTTTTAGTTTTAAAACAATTAAACAAAATCTTGTATCAAACTAAGAATGCACATGACAAACGGACTAGCTTCGCACGATAATCATGGACCAAATCCATTAAAAATATAATCTTAATTTAAGCGCACGAAGAATTAGTTCGTAAGTTGCAGTTGAGAGAGTGTAACGTAATATATTAATTGAAAAGTCGTAATATCGTTTCAGTTAGCTCGGTATACGTGAATGGATGAAAAAAATATTTATCACCGACTCTACAAATTGTCAGTCGACTATGTTTCTATATTAAATTTAAGTGCGCCATAAAATATAAAAACACGTGTATTGTTTTTTTATTTCGGTATCACAGGAATCGTCACTAGGTACCAGGTACAAGTTTACCAACATGAGCCGAGAAGGGGGCTGCCTGAAAATCACGCCATTGAGACCCGTTACTGAATATTGTGAGATGCACCACAGCTTTCCCTGAAAAAAAGTCAAAAAACCAAGAGCACCTCAGTTGACTTTAGTTGGCATCGAATAGAAAATTTTCATACATAATGTGCTGCTCCTACAACATCTAAATGAACGATTATTCTCGTAGTTCTACAGTCGAAATATGTCACATATTATTCTATATGTGTCGATAGTAAGAAACCTGCTGCACTAGTGCAAACCACAGACCGGCGTTTCTTCGACATTTTTACGCAGGAAATACAGAATTGCATTCTGGAATATATTATTGAGGCACTTGTTAAAGTAAACCACTGATTTACGTTTATCAGTAGTAATTAATTTTAGATAACAATAATATAATAACAGGTTGTTTCATGTCGAATTTGGCAAAATGTCGTAAGCCACATTGCAGAGTTTTATCATTACTTTTTCTTTTATAATAAGTGATTAATTAGAGTTATTTTTATGTAAAAAAACTACATTGTCAATACAGTCTAGAAACCTGAAAAATGTATGCGAATTTTCCCTAAAAATATTATAAAGTTAAAGGCGTGTTCATAGTGGAAGTTTGTCTTCTGGAAATGAAAAGTTACCGTGGCAACGCAGCCAGATCTCTTAATGCAGAGAACAAGTTAAAACATACAATGGCCCAAATTTAAAAAAAAAAATTATTGAATAATATTTTACAAAATATTACCGACATAGCTAATGAGGTTACTTTCCCCAATGTAGGTGGAGAATGCCCAAATTATTGAATGAGAGGCATAAGATTATTAAATTTCTATACAGTCGAACAAGTAGTTCCATAAATATGGTGTCGTGCAATTGTCCTTAATGACTAAGCCGAAGCAATAAGTCATATTGATAACTTATCGAAATTCGTATTCCATAAATATGGTGTCGTGCAATTGTCCTTAATGACTAAGCCGAAGCAATAAGTCATATTGATAACTTATCGAAATTCATATTATTAACTGTCAAAATACAAATGCATGCTTACAATCTGTGATCTACAGAGCTATTTAGCCACGACATGAAGTATTTATTTATTCATGTCATAACGTGTTCCAAAACCGCTGACCTACAAAGATAAACTGTACTGAAATAAGATCTGTGATGATTAACTTTAAATAAAGGATTTTTAAATAATTATTTCAGATTTTTTCGAAATTCGCTATACATTAATGTATACATGTTTTGCTATCTTACAAAGTGGTGTACTTACAACATCGAACAACTGGGAAATATTAAAATTTTTATTATTCGTTATTGAACTCGAATTGTGTAATACTGTATTATCGGGGTTACTTCGTAACAGCAAGGGGGACTTTACGACACTAAAATTGTTCACTTTTAAATATTGTGAGCAAGAGTTAGTTATTCTATTTGTTTTCATATAACCGTGAATTGAAAACCACATATACAGGTTTTAGTCTTTTTCCTAGACTACTCAAAATAAATTCTAAGGACGGCACAACGTCAAAAAAAAATATATATATATATATTTGTGTGTGTACTTGTGTACGTGTAATCTGTGTAATGTTGTAGTATTTATCGAAATATCAGAATCGACTTTCATTTAATCATGTCCTGCTGACTTCTAAAATATTATACCTACATCAGTAAACCTTAGTGGCAACGGCGGCATAGTCGTCAGAAGATTTTTCTACCACCAAAGCAATACGGTGAAGTTGGTCTCGGATTTTTGAATGTTGTATACGTGACTGACATTGTCGTTGGCCACCGGGCTTTCTCAGGGTTTTCCCACTTACCTCCTCTTTGCGTTCCATCTCGACTCTTCCTACCTGAAAGTAATTTATTTTCAGTAAATCAAACTAAAATAAAAGCCTGAATACTGTACTATCAACAATAGACACATACGTCTTAGTAGTTCTCGAAATATCACAAATTCATCATATCTTTATTTCAAGCTAGTAAAAAGAGGCATAGGCTTTCTTCAACAAGTAAATTTCTCATGTTTGATACCATGGTAATGAAACATAACACAAAGATTTGTTTGAATGAGTTACTTGATTCCAGAATTAACTGTACCGATTTCTAAGTTCTTCAAGAAGAAGTTATGTAGAAATAACTCAAAATAATGTAATTTTTTCGGCGGAAACTGAGGAAATGGAAGTTTTTATTGTGAACTAATGTGTTTAGAGTGGCTCGGATGACGTTTACGAATTTATAGTGCCAAAAATAATTGTGTGTGTATATCTAGACTTCAAGGAATTAATCAGACTTATCTGCTATTTCACTCATCGGTTAGGTAGCATTAGGTTTGGCTTGACATATTGACGGTAGCAAGGTCATTTGTGATGGGACCAGTTCCTCAGAAATCATGAACAAGGAGGGAAGCGAGCATAACCTGTGAGTGGACGATAAATAAACTCTAAGAAAAAATAAATAAAATCCAGACGGTTTTTAAAGTTAGCACGGACAAACTACAAAATAACAATTTAAATAATGATACTTTGCCAACATTTTGACCAAACATTTCCAAGAATTTTACATTCGTTATGCGAAACCTCTTCTGACGCACCTACACGTACGAGATTTCGGTGACAGAAATTATTCTTCAGAATTTCGTTACTCAATAAAGTGGATTTTCTCAGAAAGTTGGCAAGTATATTGCCTGAGCGTTAATGTTATTTGAATTTTTAAAATTGGCTTCGAGAACCGTAACATTTTAAAATGATACTTTCGCACCGACTTACGTGCTACGCTCTCTTAAAGAACACTCACAGTATTTGCCTGGAGTGATTTTATATAAAAAGCATAGCAAAGTATGTCAGTGTGTCCAGAACGAGAATGGGACACGGGTACTCCAAAATGTTTATCTATTGTTATACCTCTAGGCCACTCCTCTGAGCTTCATTCATCAGGTAGGTCAGTGGTCACAGTGATGCATAATGAGACATGTGTATTTCTGGCTTTTTATTATTTTTATATTTAAACTTGTGCATTTGTATTGCTATGTTGTGCCATTTGCTTGGGGCGCTACATTTTTCCATTTAAATCGTTGTTTAGCCCAATATTTACGTGAATATTAAAACATTTTTCTACTGTTTCTTAACTGCTGTTTTATTGAAACAAGTTTTTTCTATTAATGACACTTCTGCTTGTCTATAGACAAAATCCAAGAAATCTTATGTCACTGTCCAACTAACCAAATCCACAATACTCCAAAGAAAAACAATAAATCATACGACACACTATTTTGAAAAAAAAAAAAAAATGTGTATTTTTTTTTTACGTACAAGAAAATATCACTAGAGGTTATCATGATTTGATGAAAGAAAATATAATATCTACACATTTAATGAACGGACGCTGTACATATGCTGTACTCAATAGTAATCTTAGTTATAAATACCTGCGAGTTAGCGTTTTATAACACTGTTTTCCTGCATCGACTCTTACGACATACACTTTTGCCGTTACTTATCTCGTAAACTTATGCGTAGTATATTAATTTGTTATTCAAAACCGCCACTATAAACACACATGACATACGCAATTCAAAAATTCAAGTTCGTTTAGCATACTGCCAGAAACGACAACGACGCAATTACAAAAGAAATAAATAACGTATTTTCTTAACGTGCGAAACAGAAAAAAAAATGCTATTTCTAATTACATATGCTCAGGCTGGCGATCGTAAAACATAACAGATTACTAATGACTTCACATCATTTAGCAATGATATTCATAAACCGTTACTTCTAATACTTTTAAATGTATTCATCAGAAACCCATGTTAATTACCCAACGGACAAACACAGCGAGAGCGAAGCGGCGAAAACCTAAATCTGGGGCCACCTGTCGGTGGAATTTTAAACTACGTCTGTGGCGTGAGCGTTAGCGGCAATGTTTCAACGATAGTTTTGAATTCAGCGTGCGGTTTCATCACATTGTGGTGGCGCTAATCAAGTCAAACCACACAGTCAGTAGGTATATCAATAAAATCATAAGTATATTTTTTAAATTATATGGTATACAGAGAAGTCGACTGCATTTGATGTTCTTTCAATAATGCTGTATTCAAATAATAAAATACACGGAACTACATGCAAATATTGGCTACCAACCATTCTAAAAATAATGTAACTATTGTTAATATTGACTAATTTGCAGTAACGGCTATCGATTATCTTTAGTATTCACTTTAATCCGAATGACCTATAGCTTGTCTTACGGCGTGATCATCGTTCAAAACCTAGAACCATAATGACATACGCTCCCCCTTACAATACTTCAGCTTTTCTGGAAACTTCGTATGTTAGGCTCTCGGTTTGTCAAGAGATTATTACCTTCTTGCAGTAGTTAAAAAGTTTTTGATAACAAGGAACGTTGCCACTACAAATCGAGTGAACTTAACTGTATGTATCAAGGATAATTAAAACACTGCATTCTTACATGTTAATTGACTTATGTGGATACCTACTCATACTAATAGACCAACATATTTCATATTACCTAATAATTTCAATTTTTAAAATACATTCTTACAGTTATTTTTGCTGTAGATAGGGAAAATATTTCTCTGAACCAGCTTAATACTACCACACACTCTCTTCGCCTAAAATCAAGGTAAACAGAA
Source organism: Medauroidea extradentata (assembly GCA_003012365.1). Lineage (NCBI taxonomy): Eukaryota > Metazoa > Arthropoda > Insecta > Phasmatodea > Phasmatidae > Medauroidea > Medauroidea extradentata. The sequence continues at coordinate 54,907 of PNEQ01045890.1, forward strand.
TTACACGTTACAATGGTCCGAAACTTTAGTCAACAACAGGTATGCGAGAAAAAAACTGATTCCTGGGTTTCTTGACATGATCCGTTTATTTGAGCAGAGAGTGATAAGTTAGATATTACTGCGGCACGGCCAGCCATACATTCGTGCATTCGTGAAGACATCAAATTTAGACTGTGAACAATCATCCACAGCTGATGCAACTTCCACCCAACACACAGAAAACCTTTGTTCAGAAGAACAGCAGTCTATATTTAACGACAAGTCTAGCGACCTAGATAAAAAACGGGAGCGCTGTGGCCGAATAGTCAAATCAATTTTCTCCCACCAAGGCGATCCGGATTCGATTATTGGCGGTGTCGGTCCTCTGATTTTTGCATGTGGGTATCGTGCCGAACGATGCCATTGGTCGGCGGGTCTTCTAGGAGAACTCTCGTTTCCCCTGTCCCCTCATTCTGGCGTCGCTCCATACTTACCTCATGTAACCTCTCACCAGCGTTGAAGACCTCGATGTTAAGCGCTGATCAAAATCTCTCACTCGATGGAAAACAAGAATGTCAGTATTACGAAGGAAACTCTGTGAAACCGTTGTCTTACGTGAGTAGACAACTTGTTTCTTGAAAAAGCACTGTTGTACTAGCCTATGTGTCCTTAGGATTATGGTTGCTAGGTGGAGGAAAAAATAAGTAAATTTTCTGTATATGTCTGGTCCATGCAAATAGCCCAATTAAAAAACTAGATTTTTCGAGAGGAAAATCACCGGAGTCTTGAAACTTGGCTCAGTTACTCATTGGTAGAGGTACGTAAATTTCGCAGATACATTCCAGGTCAGGTTGAACGCCAATTATATATACTTCATTGTCACGTCTGTGACTTGCTGGCGGCTGTTACGAAACGCGTTTGACTACTGGCTTGCAGTAGTAAATATCTATCGCTTGCTACCTGCTTGTACGGTTATAAGCCAATAGATAATCGATTGTGGCCAGTGGGTGTATAGCACTGACAAGTCTAGGCTGCTGCCAGATGAATCCGCGAAATTGACATACCTCTACTCATTGGTGCCTACTCTTAAAGCATACTGAAAGTCCCTGAGCATGTGGTGTGAACTGGGGTGGGAAAACCATTGGAAGGTGATTTTTTAAAAGTGTTCGGAAAAATATCTGTGACCACTGATCGTAGCGAAAAACACTTCTTATACAAAATTATAGAAGACAAAATTACCTACAAAAATTTCGTTTCATTTTATTTATAGGGGTAGTAATTTTGTAGTTATGAGGCGGTAAAGTAACTCTTGTTTTAAAGTTATTGTTTATAGGCGATTTGATACATCGCACTTTACAGTCGACGGCTTGCCGATAAATACTTGTTATTGAGTAACATTGAGATAATAATGGTAACGTATGCGCATGCATATACATACATGTGTTTTCTAAAAATACTTTTAAAACTCTCTGTTCAATTTTTGAAGAGTAATACACATGAAGGTGAGACTGGAAAGACTGTATCGGGCAGAAATAAGTGTACAAAAACCTCTTTGTGAATTAATTAAAATGAACGAAGCTTATGTGTAATAAATATGGAGACCCTCGAGATAAATATTTTACATATTATGATAAGATGCTAGTAGCAGTACTGGCATGCCACACAGCAAGCGGTTATTACAATAAAAAACAAAACACAGACACTGTACACCATTGGTTCAAGAAGAAAAAACACTGACACTTTAAGTTATACTGAACAAACACTCGCTATAATGATGAGTGCAAGGAGATGAAGACACTGGTGATTACAACGGCAGATAAAATGTAGCAGGCTAGAAGGCCTGGCTCGAGGGTCTTACTGTCCAATGATGCCAACTGGAGTCCGCTACATATGTACTGATGGCCTTGAATTTAAAACGCTCGTAAGTTACTTATTTCAGGGTCCCGTGAGTGCGTGTACAAAAAAGAATTTAAAGTCTGAGGTTCGCGAGATAAAGAAAGATGCGTACCGATGCTTACTATTTTCCAGGCAACTCCACCTCAGATCAAGAAAACTACGAGTTCGGAGAGGCCCACTTCGTTATCCAACAGCGACGCGTTTAGGAGACGAGTGCTTCAGCAGAAAATCTATGCATAATTAATACAGATCCGCGCTATGGAAAAAATAGCTTTTAAAAGCAATGATACGGGACCTTAAACATAAAAAAAAAAAATTCGAACACTAGTCTTAACTGTTATAAAAAAATCCCGCGCTTTACCGTACAATATTAATTTAATTTTTAAATGAGAAGCTTAATATTTTAAAGTATCTAAATACAACTTTACGGAAAGTTTTGAAATTAATTTTTTTCTTTACGCTGGCTGAGGGGAAAAAAAGGAAGCTGGTAGGTAAAGAAAGTTAATAAAATTGAATTTACTAATTATTTGCAAGTATTTTTGGCAGCGGATAATTTATTGATTTAATGTTAAACTGGTTATCAAATTCATTCATTCACTAACTTTGCAAATTGACTGTATCTCATTTAAAGGAAGTTTAGATTTCTTATTAGAAGTTATCATGTAATGTGTTATAGCAGAAATCTTTAAATTCTAAACTTCTCAAGAACTGAGGTTTATAGGTAATATATGCTCATGCTATTTTCAGAGATGTACTACGAGTACAAAACGTATAATATACATTTACGAAAGTTTTATCTCATACTGTATTTCCTAGTAAGTAGCATACAAATTACACTTTATAAAATTTCCTTTACCTTTTTTTATAAAGTGTATAAAACTTCCCATGTTTAGTTTACTTAATAAATTTTAAACTTATTACTAAGTAGCGTGAGAAAATTTTGAAAAAGGTACAAATTGTAATGAAAAAGAAATTATATACTGTAATTGAATGAGTTTAACATTTTTATTCATTTAAATGTGTACGAATTTTGTATTTGTGTTATATTTACAAGTCGACCAGTAGTAAATAACGATTAACAAAACACAAGTGCACTCAAAGAAATAAAGTGGTTACGTGATGTGATTCTCCCGTAGTTTGAATTAAGTGCTTGTTAGAAATTTAACAACGAATAAAGCCATTAATAATATTTATTGAAGACAAACAAAGAATTGGATTCAGAAACTATAGCTTAGTATAATTGCTGTGTTTTAATAATATTCATGAATTATTTTGTAAAATTTACGTTTATGTAAGCAATTCTCAAAACGCCGACAAAATTGTTCGCACTGGGACTACTATAAACTAGACGGCTTCTAGTGTGTTAGTTATGACAGTTGTCTGGAACCGGTATTTTCTCTTTACAACCAAAGTTCTGTCTGACAGAGTGACTTCAATGTCAGTAGTAATTAGTAATTATTGAAGATATTAGGACGTTCTGAGAGTGTTTTAAGTCAACATTTATTATTAAGAATAAGTCCAAGCGTATTTTAAGTTATTGATAATATCTAAACATTTTGTAAACTAATCAAAACCATTAACTGTTGTGTGTCGCTACTCTCTATCTCTAGTTTATTATATTGCAGATACATCAAACGCACAGAATACGGTTGAAATAAATTGCAGACATTCAACGCCAACCGTTGTAAACTAGCAGTGAAATATATTTTCCCTTCAATAAGTTGCCGTCTATAGTATCAGTTCTCAGAAGGAGTTTATGAAATACCATATTGTAGATCCGAAATGAGTAAAACTATAAACCAGCTTGTTCGACGAGTGACTTTATTGGGGTTTATTCGATTTTATAAAGGGTGTCGACTTCATAATATGATCATCTGCATAATTCGCTGTTGGCTTACCTAGTTCTCGAGCAAGTAACTGACGTTAGCAGACGATAATCACATAACGTCGCTATAAATGTAAACTCGAAACAGAACCGAAACAATTACTGAGTGAAGTCATTGGTACTTTTTTTCAAAATAACGATGTCTGAAATACTAGTATGAATATTGTTTGTTGGTGAAAAGAAAATGTGAGGATCTAGATCTTGAGAACTACATTTATTTTAAATAACGTATTTAATACGAATATAATATATTTATGTACTGCTGCTTAAGTCGTGGTCTACGTCAGTTTTCAATGTGTTTTTTTTTTTTTTTTTTTTAACTTTTATATTTGCACCGGTTATTTTATATCTTACCTTAGGTATAAATTATGACTAAATTTTGCTCTGATAAAATTTTTTTATCTCTCAAATTTTTTGCGTAACGACTCGTAAACGTCAAAATTTGCATTTTACGGTGTAGTGACCGCCACTAAAACCAACTGACATACCAAACTGAAAATTTTACGGAGAGTAATCATGTTGTAGGCTACAATGTCTCCTACATAAAAACCAAAAATAATGAATTTTTGTATTAAAAATAATTGCTGAAATTTTAAATTAAAATTTTAAAAAATTAATAATTTTTAAAAAACAAAAAAAAAATATGGTCTGATTTTACATAGAAGACGCTGTAGCCTACAACATGTTTATTTACAATTTATATTGTTTTAGTAAGTTGTATTTTTTTTTTGAAACTTGAAAGGGAGCAGATATTGCAAAACCGTTACACTGAAATGTTGGAAATTGTTTGTACTATGAGGCCTATTTTTTAAAAAAATATGTTTGTATAATTTTGGTTGGTTACTGACATTTCTTTGTAATGGTTTTGCGATTTTGCCTCCCTTTCAAAATTTAAAAAATTAAACTCTCAAAAACTGCCTTTATAGGGACCCATGGCCATATCAAATATCGAAATGCTGTTGCACAATTTTGATGACAATTGTTTTGCTATGTTATTAAATTTTTCCTAGACAAAAATTATATATTACATACTTGGTTCATTAATGAGAATTTCCTTAATTGAATAATTAGCTTAAACCATTGTGTAGTTTCTCTGAAAAAAAGGGTTAATATTGTATACACACTGTTTTTAACAAAACGGTGCAACAGGTTTTTCGATATATTCACTTGTTTAAGATTTAAAAAAAAAATAATTATCGTAAAAGCAGCAGAAATGATGGATCATGGCCTTAATACCGAATCTACATACGTGCTACCAGTGACATTTCTGTTCATCTCTGTGTAGTCCACGTAGCTATTTGATCTATTAGGTTTTCCTACCTAAATACGCAGGAAAAATGTGTAAAACTAAGTGTTTTCGTGTTCAATAAAATCACTTTTGAAACACTTAATTCTATTTATTATCACATGTTTATTCGTGTAGCATTTATTTCATCTGCTCAATGCATGCAGAATACTAATTTTGTCCGATAAATATATGGTGAAATATGACTGAACCCTATCTAATACATGTAACTCCATTATTCCGGCTTGCATCAGGTCTCCGACATAAAGGCACGGCCATTAACTACACGAGGTAAGTTTTCTTAAACGCCTAGTGACGTTAGAGTAATCGGTTAAACAATCGGCCTCTAAAGGTGGTTATATAAAAGTGCATGCTGGAGTTATGTTTGGTCAATCACGTGACCAGGTTCTCTAGATATCAAGGTTGTATATAAAATTTGGGGCTATGCTTAGCGTAGTGACTAGAGCACTCGCCTCCCACCATGGCGATCCGGGTTTTATTTCCAGCTAGATTTTGCCTAGAATTTTCGCATGTGGGAATCCTGCCTGACGACGCCGCTGGTCTGCACAATTTTCTCGGAGATCTCCCTTTTCTCCCACGCATACCAATTCCGGCGCTCCTCCATTCACTGAGATAAATAATTGTTTCATTATACAAAATATATTTGTTTGGGCCATGTTTGCTTCAGCTGAACAATATTTTGTTGGCAAGACCAAGCCTCGAGTCCTCCAAACAAATTTAATTATTTCCCTCCACCAAATTATTCATTTAAACGCACTTTGTTTGGGCCAAACACATATTTGGTGGCAGTCTGGCGTGCGTGAGCGATAAGATGGCGAACACTATAAACCTTAACTCTCAAAATATAAGCTTGTGGGACGAGTAAGGTATATAAACTTTTAATCAGCATAATTAAAGGACCTTGATTTTAGTAATAACAATTTCAAAGTTGATAATTCGACTGATCACAGAAGAAAATGCTACAAATTTAAAAAACATCGCAGCCGCACGTCTCGTTCTTTATGCTGTGGTGGACGGCGATCATTTTAATAATATTATTTGACGTCGTTTACCTTCTCGCAGACGGAAGACAAACATGTTTGAAAATACGGTAGTACAATCTTATAACAAATTCTTATTCCTACACAAATAACAAACCCATGATTACCGAAGCATTCGCAGCTCAGTTGGAGCCGACCCCCCGTGGCTCAGTTGGTTGAGCGGCCGGCTTTGGTGCGGGGAGTTCTGGGTTCGATTCCCAGGTCTGGCTGGGTGTAAATTTGTGTTTGTCCATTTGGGTCTCAAAGAATTGTCACTATACAAATTGTCTCATGAAAAGTACTGGGGTCACTCAAATTAAGTAACATTTCTCTAAAAGGAAAAAAAAAAGTTGATTAGGTCATGAATAGAAATAGGCAAGCCAAGGGTTAATGGATCAAATCCCGGCCTATGCATACTTTCATTATTTTATTATTTTAAAATGTCCGACATTTTTTAAGTTTATAAATATTTTTTATTTTTTTAAGTTCTTAAAATATTGCATGCACATTTAGTACATCCTACGAAATATATTTATCACCAGCTAAATCTTTTGTACTCTTAACAAAATACAGCCATTTGCCTCAAACAAATCGAGGGAACAAAATAATTTGATACGAGCAAACAAATATCTAATTGCCCCTACACAAACATATGATTTGGTTGATTCAAACAAATTTTGTTTGCACCAACATTTTTTTTTTCTCAGTGTTGTACGACCTCATTCCACGTAAATTCTTGGGGCAAGCAGATACCTACGGACGACCAATAGTAAGTCTGCAACCGAGGTGCGATATTCCGGCCCTCGAGTACGCTCTGCGTACGATATTTATGTGTCTATCAAGAAAATGTGCACGCAATGTAGAGTCTTTTGAATACTGAACGATTAAAAACTCTACTTAGGTTATTTTAAGCGGGAATTTTGTCCAAACAAAACTAACCTAACGACATAATGAAACTTCCTTACTCCATATCACGAGAACACGTCATCGAGCCCGGAGCAGTTTCCTTCGCGTGTACCAAGGCCGGAGTTGATTGGGGGACCGCCGCGGAATTTGGGCGTATCTCTCGCGCTTGCTGGCCTCCTGCTTCTGTGTGACTCACTCTCGCCAACTGGTACAACTTCAAACTATAATTCTTTAAAATGGGAAAGTCTTTAAACTCCTCAGTCACGCCTTAATTTCAGGTCCCCGACAGGTGAATCAACATTTCTGAATATTTTAATATTCAGAGAGAAAAAATAAATAATGTAGTGAGAGGTCGACGAATGTTTAATAGAATACAGAGAGTCTTTTTTTTTCTCTTGCAAAAAGATTTTCTTTGAGTAATTAAAAACCCCAAAAGTAAAGCGAAACAAATGAGCTTTTACATAATTTCCTCAAGAATGTAAAAACATGTTTCAGTGATTCCGTATGAGCAAAGAAAAAAAAAATACCGAAACATTTGTACAATTTTCAGAGTTGTAACGTGTGGGCGTTAATTTTTAAGGCACGTAGTCAAATTGTTACAAAACTGCCCAGGTTCATAAAATATATTTTGCACTTGTGAATAAATCCTATCAAGAACTAGTTCAGATTCCTACCTTTGACTGATATTTTTGAAACATACTTCTTTGGGTTAGTTGTGTCTTCTAATCATTAAACAAATCTGCAGTGAAAGAACTTGATTCTATTTGCCCCAACACTATTTTAGTGCAGCAAGAATGTTATTTTTTTACAGATATGAACTACTACAAAGTTTCTTCGCGCAAAGAAATATTTTCTTAAACGTATAATACACAAATTGTAAGAACAATAACTGTTCTTACAATTAGTGTATTATACGTTAGTAAAAATGTTGTGTTGATGTTACAACAGTTTAATGTGGTTATTTATGGAAAAGTTACTTGTACTATATTTAACACGAAGTTTGAGTTGAATATATGTATCCGAATTTTAATACAAACGAAACTAATTAATATTAATTCTCTTTCTTTCTTTTAAATTTTTTCAGCACAAAAACAATGTAACATTTTCTTATTCTGTAAACAACCGCTGATAGTTGGCACTCTTTAAGTTCATCACTACAAAGAAAATAAAATTTTTCTCAAAGAAAAGCCAAAGGAAATATTATAAAGCTTAAATTTTTTTGACTATTTCTTTGTTGCTAAGCAAGATTTCTTAACCGCAATAACACCCCACCCCAAAGGAATGTTTTGTCTTTGCTGTCAAGTAAACGTTTCTGATATGTTACCTGGCATACCATAACTTTCTCAACAATTGTTTATGTCCGTCGAAGACCAAAGCCAAGTTATAAAATTAATGACACCCACGTGGTTCAAAGTGTTCGTATCACATCGAACAATTATTAGGTTAATTCACCTTCATTTTTCTTCTTCGCCTCTATTATTGGCAAGCATAATTCATTTACGAATTTTATATACTGTATGTTCGTACTTACAGCTTGACAAGATATTTAAGAACAGTCATTGATGGACGTAAACAAACGAAAGTACTAGGTATGCTGAAAATGTCATAATTGTAGTAATAGGCTATAGTCTTATACACAATTTAGCGATCATTGTTGGCGCAATAACTAGGACGCTCGTCGTCCACCAAATCTATGCGGGCTCTGTTCCCAGTGAAGCATATTCGAATTTTCGCATTTCGGACTCGTGCTGGGCGATGCCGTTGGTAAACGGGTTGCCTTCGGGAATTTCCGATTCCCTCACCCATTATTTCCGCCGCTGCTCCATTATCACCTCATTTAACAAACACCAGCGCTGAACATGTTGATGTTAAGGATTGTTCAAAATATATTTACTTCACTAAACATAATTTCCATTAAAATTAATGTTATGCAACAGAAATCTTGCTTGTTTTAGCGTACGACATTCAGTTCCAGTTGTCAAGCATGTTCGTCGGTTGTGATTTATCGAGGTGTTTTAGAGTGTACTAGAACTATAAGAATTTTTTTAAGGAGGCAACATCATCATCTGGAGTAACTTGAAATATTATTTTTACATTCGGCTATTGTAAGAGAAAAATGCGTTCCATATTACCAAATAATAGCTCGCTGAATCATTTTAATATTTTATTTCAGGCTAGCAGATTTTAATTCATAAAAATACTGTTAAAGATAATCAAAGTGTTTAAATTGACTCCCTGCGAATTTACACTCAATACGTATTTCTTGTACCTTTAATACGTGACGAAAATTGAAATTCTATAATCTAAGTCACGGTCTGTTGCGCATTCGTCGCTGAGGCTTTCTTCTGTTCAGTGAACACTGGTGCGAATGCCAAGCCCGACTACGGAATGGTGACATAGAAATTTTGTATACGAGAATGATGATGGCTACTGTAAAAAAGAGCTGAATATTGGCGATTTTATCCATCGCAGATTGAAGTTTAATATATAAGGGTCCTCCAGCCGATATTGATTAGTAAATGAATCTCTAACACGTCTGATGTGCATCATGGACCATATGGTCCTACGCTACTCAACCGTATGTGCATGGATTTAAGACACATAACCGTCAACTGGGTATACCTGAGACACTAGGGTTTATATGGGACTTGTCCTAAGTGTATTAATTAACAAAGTTTAAGAGCTATGATAGCAATAAAAGCATTTATACTTTAAACATTAACAAGAAATGGCTTTAAATAACCATAAAATTATTCATTCAAGTCTGAAATATAAGCAACAAAATTTCTTGCGAAAACGTCCCCATTTACATCCACTGTCTCAAGTTTACCCGGTTGACAGTATATTTCTTTAACAGAGAGGTGAACACTTAAAAATAAACAGGAAAGTGTACACCTTCTATACAAGCCTCATAACCGTATAGTACATACAGTATGATTGCTTGAATGTAACTAAATTAAAAAAAAAAAAATTCCAAAATATATTATGGCACAGTTGTTGATGCAGTGACTATACTTCAGTTCATTTTATAATCTCAGATAAACAATACCAGGATAAATTACGTACGTAAATGTTTCAAATAAAAACATAAACAAATGACTCGCATAGGAAGGTTCAAGAAAATTATAATCGTCTGTAAACTATTATAGCTAGAATGAAAGACCTTGAATGCACGATACTTGCATACAAGTTTGCCAATCACACGACGCAAGTCACCTTGGACCAGAAGGTGTAGGCCTACACCTTCTTGTTCGAAACCGTTAACCGTGTGTAGCTACTAGGCTTAACAGTGACCCGGAGCCTAGTTGTTTTAAATTAGTGTGTATTAGCGTGAACTCAACAGGGCAAATAAAAACCACGTGGCTTGCTTGAGTTGTAGAATTCTAGAGACACTGGAAAATCGCGAAAATATTTAACATAGTCTCCAATAAACTGTAGTATCTCAACCGTGCCACGTGTGAACAGTTTTCTAGCAAATCACACATGTCCTGTGTTATAACTGTACAGTTCTAATTGGGTCTGTTGAAGAGAGACACAGAGCTTCATATAAACGATAGCCTATAAAAGTGCAAAACCTTCAGTGTTATACATAGTATGTTGGAGCCTAGCAAACAATCTACTTTTCTCGCGATATAGGCTACCAGTGTGTCTATCTTTGACACATTTTATTACGATTTGGACTAAAGCCCTTACGCTAGCTAAATTTTATTCATTACAGTTATTTAATAATGTGTTAAGGAATTACTAATTAAAACCGAGCGAGGTAGCGCAATGGTAACACGTTGGACTCGTATTCCGGAGGATCCAGGTTCGATTTCCGACTCCGACCATCCAGATTTCGGTTTTCCGTGGTTTCCCTAATTCGTCCCAGGCGAATACTGGGATGGTTCCGTAACAAAGGCCATGGCCGACTCCTCTCATAGTTCCTGTCATTGTATTAAGTTGTGTGTCACCGTCTGTAAAGACCTCGCTTTGGACGAGACGTTAAGCTTACTTATCTTACCTTACCTCAGTAACAGAGACTTTGTATGGAACGCCAGAAAGATAAGCTATGCAAGTAAACGTGTTCGCTATTAATTGAATAGGCCAGTAGTTTGCTGGCAAGAGCTGACTGTCCTGTTATACTATCCCCCTCTCCACGACTCCACGAGTGACGATGAGACAAGCTCTGATGATCCAACTATAGCGCTAAATCGTCAGGTTTTCGCTAAACCTTGAGAACCAATACACACTATTGACAGCACCAACAATAGCAACGTCTCGTCCACATATGTCTGTCACCCGTCTACGTATTCGAACAGGCGACCGCCTGCCACCGATTCCAACATTTCTTTCCAGGGTCACTCACTGCTCGATTTAACAGTCATTTGTTACTTAAGGTGCACGAAATCGTACTCGATCTACTCTAAAATTGGGAAAGAACCCGTGCGATGGACGTTTACCGGCCGGCAAGAACTCTTTAATGTAACTCGATCTTTTCTCCGTATCGACTCAGGTCTACCCTGCTTGGAAGCAGGGCTGACAGCCGCCAGAATACGAAAAACACGTAAAAAGTAAACAAACATGGTCTCTTGCATGCATACATAAAAGAAAATACGCTGTAAGGCGTCTGAGTGCATGTTCACAAAAATACGACGTTGGGATGAGTACTTTTGTCCGACGAGAAATTTGGAGGATTTTATCAAGCAAACATGTCGCCAGAAAACGTAATTCAGATATGGGATTATATAATTATTAATTACTAGGCCTACTATACACATAAATTTTCAACATTTTAAATTTAGTTGCAGGTAGTAAACACTTGCTTTGTGCAAAAAGTAGTGGTTGTGTGTCAGAGAACATTCATTTTGTAATCTCTTGTTGCTATGCAAATACTTAGGGTTAACTGTGGCATTTTTGTAGAGTATCTATACATTACTAGTACACAATTGCAATGCTGTATACGTAAAGTGTACAAGCATAAAATTGTATTCTGCACTGTTGTAACTTAGCCTGATAATATAGACCGGCGATTGAAATATATTACTCCTGGAGATGTTGATACATTTACTTTTAAATAGGCTACCAATATACCATTCCTCGAATTTATTTACGCTCGAAGAAAAACAGACATCCTACGTCTGAGTAGATCTGATATTGTGACTATTATTACCGAGTAGATTAAACCTATTACGTTTTCGTAATTGTCCCTAGGCAGATTTCAAGACAGAACTTGCCGACGAGGTTTCTCCTTTGACAGGGTTAACCGTCAGTAACTTAGTATTGGTGGTAATACAAATGAATTGCTGCTACAGAAGCCGTGTACGTTATCCTGTGATATTCGTAGTAATATACAAGGCATTTATTCTTACTGCATTACATAAAACAATTCGTTATTTGAATAATATACCAAAGCTGTAGTTTTTGTGGTAGGATGTATGGCATATGTTAATCGAAGGGTTTGCTTATGAAAAGCAAATACAACTTAGTATTTTAAATAATGTTTTAGTTTCTTAACAGAAAAACGATCAGCTACCTTAAAACCGTGTATCCATACTTAAAAATGTTTTTTGAAACCACAAATGACGTAGTTTTTAAAGGTGTAAAGTGCGATAAAATCATAATTTTATATTTTTTATGAAATAGGGTTAGTTTTGTAAACGATACTTGTGAGTACAGTTTCCTCTAACAAAAAAATTTTAGCTGTCATAGTTTTCTCATAACGGTGCGTCAAAGTCAAAAATTGCTTGGTACGCCGCCATGCAAATATTGAAAACCAACTGACCTACTTAAATAAAAGATTCCACTGTGCACTTAACATCCCATGAGCTACGCAATAAAATATCTAAAAACCCACAGCGTAATATTTTGAATATTTTGAATGTTTTAGAATATCGCCAATGTACAGAAAAAAAGTTGCAAATTCAGCATTTATTTAAATATAAAAATAGGTCACGGAATAGTATTGTAATGTTTTGCTACAAAGTCCATGGCTTGTTATTTCACTGTTATTTTACTTATTGCACCAACTGGTTCTCACTACTTGCATGGCAGCAGAACATGCAATTTTTGACTTTGACGCATCGTTGTGAGAAAACTATGCGAGCTAAAATAGTTTCGTTAGAGGAAACTGCACTCACAAGAATTGTCTACAAGACAAACACTTTTTCATTTAAATATAAAAGTGGGATTTTATCTCACTTGAGCGCCCGTAAGGGAAATAGTTCACGGCTGTCTGTAAGTAGACCTATCAATACAATTCCCGCTACATGTTTTTCAGAAGGCGTATGGATATTTTTGACATTTTATGGTGACCCACAGGCCACACATGGCCTTCGGTAGCGGTTTTTTTTTCGTGGTCCACCGACATTTTAAAATAAAACGTATTTTTGTACATAAACATTACTATGCACTTTATAGGCCTAATACCGTTGTAGTTCCTAGTTGTCCGTGGACGTCATTCAGATTGTAACTGTGGCATACGCTTTCTTTCAGGTTGAAGACCCTGCTTTAAATGTTAATCTACATCACCTTTTTATTTTTCTAGATTATAAATTACTTCCGTATTATATGACATTTGCTAGAAGTTAAAAATAATGTGTTATTTCTTATCTTACAAAAATGTTAAATAATGCGGAAGTAATATTGTTAGCAAACAGAAAATGTTTAGTAGACTACCATTTAGAGCATATAATGTCAAAAATGTTGGTACGTCTTCAGGAATGCTAGTAGCGATGAAAATTATTTTAATTAAAGGTGGCCGTCAACCATTGCAATTAAATAAACACTTATTTCCCCTGGGGTATGCCTAGTTAATTGCTACATGTAGGCTAAGTGATGCGGCCGCGATACCATGCCATAGTAACTATACTCTTTCTTGTGATATTTGAATGATTCTTGCAAATTATTAGTATTATAAACTGTACTATTTTGTATAGGTAAGCCATTCCGAGTAGAACATTGAGCTCAATATTGCATACGTCCATGAAAATGTTCAATTTATGCATACTTTTTTTTTATATTCATGTCAGAAATCCCCTTCGGGCATCGAGATCATATAATTTCTCTGCATGGTGCTTTGTAGCGATAAAAGTAAAATTGCGGAGTAGCGACGAGTTTAAAAAAGTCTTGAAATTTAGGAAAAGTTTAAAATTTTATATAATAACTAATGTTATAAATCTTTAAGGAATTTTCAATGTATTGCATATATGTTTTAACTTTTAGGTTATTGCTTTTTTTCCTGATTATTTTCGAGATTTGATATAATGGTCAAGTTAAAGGTCATATCCATTACGGGTGACGTGTAAAAATAAAGACATAAAATATATTGCTCAGTAGAATTCTTGCTGAAAATTTGCGAGGCAAAGTGAATAAATGTTTGTCGGCATTTGACAGCTAGCTGACGAAGTGTGATATGAGGTGAATATGGAGTAATGTTGGAATGAAGGGCGCAAATACAGAAAATCATCAAGAAAACCCACCGCATTGTCCGAAACGATTCCCACATGCAAACATTTGGGCCAGCCACGACACGATTTCGAGCCCTTATCGCATTAGTGGAAGGAGAATTGTGAATATAATTCTTATCACAAATTCCTTTTGGCATATGGAACTAAACAAAACTACTTATTTAATTTGAATTATGTGGCTTATGTAAATTGCAGAGCTAAAATGTTCACATCTGACTATGAGATTGTTAACAAATAGATTGCCTTTCAAATCTTTGAAAATATCGGATCATGAAGGTCACAGCAAGAAAATCTTAAAAACCTTAACTTAACCTAAACTTATCAGAATCTTGACGTAGAATGGATCGGAGTTATCAAATTGCCAACAAAACTGAAATACCTTATACAGTGTTGTCTAGAAAATCATGATCTTCTTTCGCATGCGCAAAGATGTATACATATTTATGAAAGGAATTAGTATGTATACTTATGTATCACGGTACTAAATTTTGAGTTTATAAAATAAAAGTGAAACTAATTTCGGCACGCATTCTATTTTTAGAGCTTAGGTATTTTACAATTTGCTTTAAAATTGTTACTGCAATGCGTTTTGTAAAATTGATTTTAATACGAGGATATTTGCATAACATCACATCCTTTTTCCCAGGTATTATGAATGACATTCCTTCAATGGTAAACAACTACTTCATTATACATTACGTAAGGATTACTGCTTGTCGTTATGACGCACTCAATGGGGAAAACAATGTTCAGCTGCCTGCTGAACCTCTGCAATAACAACGTCTGATGACAACAGTTCAGCAAGTCACGAAGGAACGCGACTTGTTCGTGTAGCCTTGCTTCAGTGAAACAAGGTTGTATATAAATAACTCTTTCAGACAAAATGTTCTGCATGTGACATTTATGTATGAGTATTGCAATTTATATTTTGATGGACTGCTTAACATGTTAATGCAGTTTTAAAATTCATATTTAGCGAATTATTAACAGTTTTTTAAAATTCTTTCTTAAAGAAATTTAAGTAAAAACCCTTTTAAGTGTCATATTAACAATTATTCCATTGAGTGAGTTCGATATTTGATCAGCGCTTATAATCGATGTCTTTAGCGCTTGAGAGGGATGACATAAGGTGAGTTTTTTTTTATTTTGACAGTTGTCTTGGTTTTACAAGGATAATCATGTATGTTAGAAGTACAACATGCTTCCTTAGTGCGGAGTTATATGCACCAATGTGTGTATGGTGGCAGGTTCACTGTCAATGTTTCGAAAGAGTGCCGGCAAATAATCGTCTAGTTATATTTATAAGGTTCTAGAACACGAAGACAAAGGACAAGCACGATATTTTATGTAAGGGGTATCTGACTGTTTGTAGCATTCAGTGCCACCAACATAGAAATAATAACCTATAAGGTCCAACAATGCCACGTTAAAATAAGTTTCATTTCAGAATGGACGATATGAAGTATACTTGAAAGCTATCTTATCAATCCTATCTGTGCCAACCAACTCTGAACAACGAATCAGGCGATTTAATTATGTTAGTAAGAGTCCACACGCTGTAAGAGGTGAGCATCGTTGACATAAGTGATTGTTTGATGAAGTGAAATATTTAGTTCTTCAGCACATACAGTCTTTTTCAACTCAACTAAATCAATACGTTGGCCGCCTTATTAAGTGTTGAGACGTATAGTTAAACGACGAGATTATGTGTTATTTATTCAAGTAAAAATATTAAAAATTAAATGTTAGCTACCAACTTAACTATCAGCATTTCACAGAAAACATAAAACTATATTTTAGTCGACTTCAAACTAATTCTTGTTGCGTGTGTTGCAAATAACTAAATCTTAAAATGAAGCGTCCCTATCTATTTATAGTTGTCCCTAGTAGTAGGCTCCGTGAATCAGAAAAATTAAGCGTTCACTTAATGAGAAACATTGCGTTTAGTTCTAGCATCAAGAACGAAAATACGGAAGGAAAAACATCCAGTTGCCTATAACACTGGTTCAGGAATGGTTTTACCCGGGGCAATCAACTGTACATTTGTTTTGTGAACAAGATGTAAAACATAATTTTGCTAAAATGTATCTATGCAACGAAGGCATTACCAAGATGGCCCCTAATAAGAAGTGTAATTTTGTGTTTGACTTTAAGAAGACATACCTAATCACGTAGCTGAACTTCATGTACAGTACATCAGACGACTGTGTTGGTTAGAATAAAAATAGTTTCCTCATAAGATTATTTTTAGCTTTGACTGATGCAGATAGTAAAAAAAAACGTTCTCTTTCTTCTGATCTGAGGTTACTCCTACTCGAAGTATGATAGAGCCAATAATATTATCAAGAAAGTGTTGAAAAATAACCACCGTATCTACAACATTTATCACATCACATAACTCAATCTACTACTATAATAAAAAGCCTATCTGAAGAAACTGCTGGACGATTAGTACCTCGAAATTGGAAGATTTACTTCAATATACAGGCATTCCATTATTACATTCTTAATATGAACTGAAAGGTTTTTTAATAACTGAACCTGGTATAAGCAACCTTGTACCACACACTTTCATACTCTCTCATTCACGTTGCCAGCGCAATCCAATATTTCATCCGCATCCACTTATCCTCTGGGCAAGGTACCCATAAATGGACATAAGAAAACTCATGCTATATGTTACAGTATAAGAACATTATTTTTATGAATACATTGTATGTTTCATGATGAGAGTGATCTATGTACATGAACATATGCAGGGAATAAATAGTAATGCATCGTATTGTGTAATGAAAGATATAATAATAGTGTTGCCAAGTTTTTGCCGGAAGAATGTATGTATTTCGTTTCAATATCACATTGTCATTAACTACACTCTAAAAAAATGTGTTTACCTTGATATTTTTCCCAAAGGGCTTAAGTCATGATTTTTACTAAGTAATTCCTTTGCACCAATAATGCTGTATATGTAACCTTTTCATTATGTATGTTAAGATGTATTTTCTTATCTGGATATATGAAGTCGCAATAATAAAAATGTAATTTATTGGAATTTAACAATATATAACAGTATAAATTTTCAAATTGTTTAAAATAATGGACTTAAGCGCTTTTGTTAAGGATCGCTTGGTTAATTTAATTGTTGTTTACAAATTATTTTTTTTACAGATAAACGTTAATTCAATCTATAGATATTTCTGACAGACTCTTAACAACTTGTAAACAAGAAAGATATTGGTTTCATAAAAAAAAAAGTTTTATTTAATGCCTTACTGGTGTCTGTTTTAAAAACCCCAAGTTAAATTTGTAAATGAAGGTTAATGTAGTTGTCTTAATTTATTGTTTATATGCTTAACAATCGACAATCGTTATTTTACAGATATGTATTGGAAGGGATAGCGATAAAAATTTTGCCATTTCTTAGTAACTGTTTAAAAATATGTGTAAGGGATACATTGGTTTAGAAATCTTAAGAAAACTCACTGTGTTTTTTCTAACATTTATCACTTCAACGAGTAGATCAACATTAAATGTTTACTTATAAAACTTTAAATATATAATATTGTATGCTAATTACGATAGAGAAGTTTATAAAAACCCAAAACTTGTGTTGGAAGCTTTATATTTTAAGCGAAAATATTGGAATTATTTTATATACGTGTATTTACATGGTTCACATAAATATATATGATGTTAATGTTTATGCTGCTGAAACTATTTTCCTCCCCAGGCACGAACCTTTTAATATTTCCATAATTTTTTTGTAAAATGTTACTGTAAACAATACAAAAAAACTGCAGTTGACAAGACGTGCAATTAATTTTTTTTTCTTTCGTAGTTGCAGAAATATATTTTTTCTCTATAGCACTGTCATTGAGTAGAAGCTTGTTAATGTTCGCATAGCTCTCAGGATTCGCAAGAAGGCCGCAAGAATGAAAGCGCTGTTCGTTATAAAATATGCATAAAAGTTGCAGACTGGCAAGGCAAACCGCTTCGATAATTAATTCTGGCCTTGAGTAAATAGACCAATAATTCAATAGGCGCGTAGTTGTACCGCAGATAGAAAAACTGGTAAGTCAATCGAGATCTTTAATAAACTGTGTACAAAAAGGTAGTTTTATGCGGATTTTTCGAAACTAGTTTAACAAGGTCCAAACCTCTGCAATAATTTATCCGTATCAACTATTAAGATTATTTGGAGTTTCTCGGCCAGGAAAGTAATTGGATTGTTTGCGTAATACTAGCTAACATTTGCGACCAAAAAAAGTCTTCTCAAATTGGTTACTAAAACGCGCCTGTTGTAATACAAAGTGGATATCAATGTACACTGCATAGTTATGAACGTTTTTAATCACTTTGAAAATATGTGGTTATCACATTAGCAGATAAATACTGTTCCGCCATAGTAATGTGCTTCCATTTACTATGTTGGTGCCATGTTAGTCACAGTGACTAGAACACTCGCCTCTTCCAAGGCGACCTGGGCTCGTACGATATTTTCGCACTTGGGAATCATACCTGACGATGTCATTGGTCGGCGGGGTTTCTCGGATACATCCTGTATCCCCCGCCGCTCATTCTGGCGCTGCCGACCTCATGTCAACCTTCATCAGACCCAAAGACCTAGATTTTAAGCGCTGGCTAAAATATGTTAATTGCAATTTTATCATGTTTGAAATAACGAATGACATACTGTTCCAGTGAGTAAACGTTTTTTCTTGGAGCCACGAGGATGTATTTTATACTCGCTTAACGTAGAGTGTAAGACGTTTGAAGTTCTCCCCGTTATGATTTTTATAAGAATAATTGAAATAAACACTTTTCACTTATCTTCTTTCGTACGCGTTTGAGTTAAAGCATATGTTACACGAATTTTATAGTATTAGTTACGATAGTCTTATAAGTTATATAAGGTTTATGTTAGTAAATTGTGTACTGTAAATTTACTATAAACTAATGTAAAAATTTATTCTTGTGTTCTTGTGTTCATAAATTTCTAAATTGTAATTAGCGCAGTGGATGTGTTATGTTACGTACTGACTATTTATTTCAAACCAAAACATATAATAAATACTTTGAATTGTATTTGTTCTGCAGTTCAATGCTTGGCTTAAGTTAGTCTCTACAGTACGATAACATTGGGTTCCTGAATATAATTATATGTCAATGCGAATTGAAACGTTTATTGCAAACACATTTTAGTCCATGTTGGCATAACGGTCGCTCAGTGTTGACTACAAACTAAGTTCAATCGAGTGTGGTATTGAACTCTAAAGTCCTTATTGTATGTGTTATTAAAACTGTGTATTGTGTGGGAATACTTCCAAGCGATAATGTGGCTGATGTGCTTATGGCGCAGGTGAGCAGCGAGATGTGCCGCGAGAAGATGATCTGCCAGATGTCCGCCGACCCTCAACAGCTGTTCCCTGCAGCCGACATTGTTCTCAGTCAGCTACAGTGAGTACTTCTCCGTCATTTTACGTCCACATCTCTTCTCAGTCACGAAGAATGGAGTTTGGCTGTTCTCTTCCTAAAAGAGTGGCCGCACACTGCATAACAAAGTTCTTGACAATGAACGCTGCATCATTAAGGGTATAGGTGCATGGAAAAAAAGTAAAGATCACTAATGTTTGTAGAAGTCATCAGTGTAACGACTAGTACACAATTGTACATAAAAAATTGTTTACACAGATGTAAACACTGTATTTCTAGGTAGATTTTCCTAGCTTGCATTCTTCCAAACTGAGTGACCGAATTACTTGTACAAGAATTCAACATTTATGTCGAATGTGGTAGCGGAAGCTGCGTTCATTTGCTGCTATTAAGGATTGTTCGTGTTATATTTGTTAAGATAGCTACAAGTTAGTGAGTATTTTAAAAATTGGAAATATTTTCTATTTTGGACATGATCTTAATTTCAGTGGCAAGATGCAGAATCAGGCAATATTGTTTCAGTATAACCTCTTGTCTATCGCGACATTAGTTATATCCAAATATCAACACAGCTGTAAATTATTTAAGTCACAAGAAAATTGATTGTTAACATCATACGTGTACAAAAGTGACCACGAAAACTGTCCCTATTCCGCAATTGTTAGTACACAAAGCATTGTATGCTTGCCACCAATATATATAGAAGACATAAAGTTCCCTATATGTTGAAGATAACTAGAAGGTTTTCACCTTATTGTACAATAAAGTTTCCTATGTACAAGGCATTTAAGGGCCTCTTTACCTACAATTAGGTTTTGCAACGAATTAAATTTGTTCTGTTTTTGACGAAACTAATTAACGCGCGTAACATTCGTATGTCTGTGAAATGAAGACACCCGTCAACGAAATCCATAGGTTTCAAAATGTTCAGCGGATTTAGAAGAAACATTATTTTTAAAGTCTTCAAAATTCCTAAAATTTCCTGTTTTAAATTTATTGTCCAAGCGAACTCTGACTGGATTTCCAAAACGCAAAGAGAGAAACACCTTCTCGGTTTTAAACCACACATTCAACAAGTAAAATCATATTTTTTATCGTTTAAACTCTCACAGGATATTGAATTATTATACTCCCTTGCGCTCCGTTTGACGTACGTACATGTAAAACTGCCTTATATACGCCGGTCAGCGACACCTTTAGCGCACCGTCTACTTTGTGCACCACACACACAAACGCAGCCTATCTAAGGAGCCACCTTCAATCCATGGGTTCCTATTTATGCAGTTTTTGCGAGTTTAATTTCTTTAAATTCTGAAAGGGTGCAGGTATCGCAAAACCGTTACATAAAAATGATTTGTATGTAGCCTAATTTTATTTCAGAAATAGACTTAATTAAATTTTCTTAATGTTAATAACCAGCCAAAAGTATAAAAAAAATATTTTGTAAAAATTGGGCTACATAATAAAAACTATTTCCACCATTTATATGTAACGGCTTTGCGATATCTGCTCCCTTTCAAGATTTAAGAATGAAACGCTCTAAATAGAATAATAGGGACACGTGGCCTTAAACATTCAGGGTACATTTACTCATGCCCGGAGACTGACGTAACCTTGCATTCAAAGTTGTATGATAATTTTTCTGTGTACGAAAAGTAGAGCCTTTCTCAGCATGTGCATTGAGCTCATAAGCTAATCGTAGTTAAACTAGTTCTACCGCTGTCCGCTCTTTGCAGGCCAGGTTTTATGTAAACCATCACTTAGACATTTCCTTACAACAAAGACTTTTCCATGTCTTGCAATGTAAATTCATAGCATGGTACAATTATTTGCGTAACGGTTTATGAAGAGGCTTTTCCATTAATTTGGTGGAATGTGTGACCTTATATATACATCGTAGTATTACTGTTTGATGCAGAGATTGTCATATATATCATTAAATGACTTTTCATACTAGCACCGTCCGGCCAAAGATATAAATATGTCTGTGTGTATGGTAGCTACTGATAGATTTTTAAGGCACATGTTAAATGTTGGCTTATTGAACAGTATGACGTAAATATCCAAACAATCAGATTTATTTCCTTAGAAGTACACATGATGATTAAGCTGCATAAATTGTGTACCACGAATAAAATCTTAAAATTATGGGCCCTGGACAGTAACTACAAGAGGACAACTATTATTACACAGGTAACATGCCTCAATTACAAACCATCGAATGTACACATATGCGGACGGTACGGCTTTTGGCCGCAGTTGGCAAGTAGCAAAAGCTCTTATATTATAAAGGTGAAGGGTATCATCAGCGTTTGCTGTGAATTTGTTGCTTATGAGAAGCCTGCACACCGATTCAGAGTCTTGCGTGTAGTCGTCATAAGACACTTGATAAACGTACTAATCTCCTTTTAGCCTCCTTTCTTCCGGTCCTCAGGCGCTGGAAAATGCTTCAAATAGGCAACCGTCTTAAAAGGACAGCGTACTTAGTCGTTGGACAGTGTTGTGACGTCACACGAATCCTTTTTAACGCGAAACCGCCGAACTTATTCTTATTGTTGTTGTATATGAAAAGAACACCCACTTGAAACTACGTATGCCACTTTTTGGCAATTCAGTATGCTTGTTAGTAACATGATTTTGGGGCCACTGCAAATGGCTAAAAACGATTTTTTAGACTGCTCTAACTGAAAATATGACCTGAATCCGTAAATTGCGAAATAAGTTGCGTGCATTGGTCTTTACTTCATAATATGCAAACATAAAAATTTTAGGTCACCGCTTAAAGTTCCATAGGAAAAAGATTTCTACGAAAACATTACTCGCCAGCTTAGCGCGCTGGGACTAGAGACCATGTGCCCATCGTCGAGAGTGATACTATGGCTCCTATCGCTCCGCTGTTACCGCGCGTCAAACGCGGAGATCTGAAACCGGCACACAGTACTCTTAAGGTGGCCGTCTGTCCAGTCCACCGAGCGGCGTGTAGAGCTTTGGTCGTTACCAGATTATTCAAGAACTGCTCACAGCCCATGAGTGAACTCTGGTTAGGAATGTTATTAAATGAACGTTACACGTGTGCATACACATTTCAAGTTCACCACTACTTATTTAACATATTTCCTAGCGGCTAAAATGAGCTAAAATGGGAGTTTTTGCGGTATTGTTTATGTGCGTAAATCACGACGCAAAAGCTCTTAAAATGTCTACTTGGGTGCGATACCCCTTTATATATGATAATACGATATAAAATACTAGGGTCACCACTGAAAGTTGTTGACGAGAAGACTGCACGCCAGATCTGAGACTAGGGCTAGAAGCTAGGTTGAGGAGTAATGCCCGTGTTCTCTCGTCCTGCCGCTTCAGCACTGCTATGTCACGGGCGCGCAAAATTCACTCACCCAGACTATCACTTCATAGGCGTATTATTTGTCAAGTATGTATTGCCTGGGAATGTAAGTGTTATGGTTGTTAACTATTTATTATGCTTAGAGCCAGTGATTTTTGGTGAAAAGAATTTTGCCACAATTTGTTGCAATGCCTTATGTGAACACCTGTTCCTCTGCTTCATGGTCAGAGGTTGGAAGTTTTTAACTTTCGACGTCTCGAGGTCCTACCTGCAAACTACGGACGTGTGGTGTCGCGGTAACATTGTTCTGGTTGGTACAGTCAAATGAGCCACGCCTCTGTCCTATTATATTCTGCCAATAACCACGAACCAGAGTTGCAGGTGTGCACATAAGGCATTGAAACAAATTGTTGCAGAATTCTTTTCACCAAAAATCACTGGCTCTAATTACGCCACTGTTCTAGAAACATGTCTAAATTTTTATTTTATCTACGGGGTTTGGCGTTTCGAGTTAAAAGGAACGGTTGGTTTACAAGGAGGAGAACTGCGAGAGGAATGTGATCTGTTATATGTTAAGTAACATTTGACCGGAGCTATTTCGGAAGTCAAACGAACACCGAAATAAAGATGGCCGCAGCCAAAAATTTTAAATGTGTTCTCTTCAATGCGAGCTCAACGTTCTTTCACCACGTCACTCAGTAATATGTCGATAATAATTACTCTCCAGGCTCGGGTCGAATGTAAAACTAATTTCAAGAGTTTTGTAGAGTAAACAAAACGTTAACCGAATCCTCTTGCAAATTTAATTTTTTTTTTTTTTTACTCAGCATACCAGACGCAAAACTGCACTCTTGCAAGGCCATACACTGCATTCTGTTATGAATTTTACTAATGAACATAAATAGAGGTAGTGAAAAATAGAAGGAAATCTTTCGTTACACAGTATTATGAAAAACTATTCAGCTGCCTGCAGCGGCGAACAAGAATCTGCTTACAATTTGCTCAATCAGGTGGGGAAACTAAAATTACGAAATTAGCACATCAGTATTGACATGATATCCAGAAATCTATCGAAAAAGTCTACATTTTTCGCGACAAACCAGTGGCCCTGGACATACAGTGTCACCGCTTATGAAGTCGTGGTTAAAAGATTAGGACGACGGAAAACTTGCGCGTCTTTTTATCCCTCTTCCACGGACGAGTGCACTCTATGCGCACACGTCAGTGTCACCCTTATCGCTCTGGTGGTCTGTTAATCAAACGTGCAGAATCACGCCAGGTAGCCGGCGATTAAATACGAGTGGCATAAGTGACGAAAGGAAGCTGGGTAGGACAAAATTTCGGTTTGAAGAACTTAAACGTTAACACGAAGTTTCAGGCGTCCAAAAAGTAACGAAAGCGAATTTTCTATCAACTCATTGGTACCTGTAATAGAGCAGGGTAAGCTGCTGTTAGCAGACAAAGTGGCCAATGGGCGCATAAAAAATTTTGAAACTAAACATTAGGCCTATCTAAACCACAATTAGGCGAAAGTGGATACACAGAGATTGAAATATTAAGTAAGGGCCAAACTGATATTTTATATACTATACTAAAATGAATGAATGTTTGTTGTTTGTTCGTCTACAGCTCCGAAAACTTGGTAACTAGAGACACTAGTAAATCGCGCGAAAAGTTGCTTGTCTGCTAGGCTCCAACATACTATGTATAACACTGAAGGTTTTGCACCTATATTAGCTATTGTTTAAATGAAGCAGTGTGTCCCTCTTCTACAGGCCCAATTATAACCGTACAGTTTTAACACAGAACGTGTGCGATTTGCCAGAAAACTGTTCACGCGTGTCATGATTGAGACACTACAGCTTATTGGAGACTATGTTAAATATTTTCGCGACTTTCCAGTGTCTCTATTGATAACCCAAACATAATACCAGTTAGCTGAAAACCACGCCATGCTTCCTCAGTCACACTGATTTATTCTGTCGGGTAGGCTATTGTACGAACAGAAATTCTAGGAAATACATTTTTACGTTGCGTTCAGAAAAACGAATAAAAAAACACCACGCTGTGGCAGTGTACGATACTTGGCCGAGCTGGCAGTTGTACTGCAGGCCGACGTACATTGTTCATCCACCGCCACCAACTACGTCACCTATACAAAATTGTAATATATGATAAGTGTAAATGTACATTTTATTTAATTTCCTGAAAATGAACACATTATGTACATATTCGATTAAATTATTTTCTGTATTTTAGTCACTGTTCGTAATATACAGAACTATTACCATGACACCGTTGCCAACCCAACCTCGCTCCGAATATTGTACAACAGACATGTTTCAGTCACTTTTTAAATAATTATTACGAACCATTTTCATACTCGCGGACGCGTAGCAATAAAAAATTAATTTGTTTTATTTACTCACCGCATTGCTTTTTCATTTGCTTACGTAGTTATATGGCAACAACTGACATATTGTTAGTATTTTTTTTAACAGTTAGTTTCCAAAAGTGTCAACTTACCGGACGGCAGTAAACCACTGCATGGCAGTTGAGTGAGTTGCGCGTAGAGAGTATACTGCTCTGCTCTTAACGCTACGTCGATTTTTGGTTTCACTCACTCAAACACAGCCTACCTAGGGAGACTCAGACTGGGGACCAACAAATGTGTTTCGTAGCAAAGAAAACCACATTCTTTGCAAATAGCACAGACTAGATAGTAATACAAACGTGAAATTACGTGGCGGCTCTTTTGATACGGGCGAATTTCGCCGCTTATTGGCTGCCCGAGGCTGTTAATACGAGCCCCGTGTATGTTTGGCTCCTGTACGTTGCGGCAGGTTTCCTATTGACCTGGCAGCCGTTTTAGACTGATTGGCGTTTCCGCCATGCCGCTGGCCAGCGTGGCCATTTTTCTGGCGTGTGTGGCTGAGTTTGCCGTTCTACCGGCACTTCTGTATTCCTAACTATTCTGTGCCAATAGTCTGTGTGCTACCCGCAGCCGTAAAAAATATTAGGACTAGCACGCGCTGGCCTAAGACGCTGAGAATTACCTGATAATTCAGTCTTTCTTGGCCAGATGGTTTGGACTTGTTAGGCTAGTTAGTTATTTCAATACCGCTAGTGTTGTTGTGAAGAAGAAAAATATAGCAGTTATTTCCTGTAAAGGCTGTATTCATGTTCGTGTTCATGTCCAATGACAATGTCCGCCATGTTCACCACAAGAGATCACACCGGGATTCGAAGCTGTGTGTGGGTGGTGTGAAGTGAGTTACCTGACCACAACACCAACACGCGGAGGGTGTGGCTTGGAGCAGTGGGCGGAGTGAAGGGTCGCGGAAACAGCCAGACCGTGTGAAACCACGCTACATAGAAGCCGTACTGGCATCCGCAAATGTCACGGCCTCTCAGATCGAAAGTATCCGTCTGTCTAATTATCGGCCGGCCGCAGTCTGCGGTCGCACGCCGCACTGCACGGGGAAAATCGTGACTGATAGGTTGCCGCACTGCACCTACACAGTGTTGCCAAACTTGAACTTCTCCCAGCTTGCACTAACAGATATTTTGAAAAGTAACCTGCAGAACACAGGTGCGTTCTATCACTCATGTGAGCAGGTTTTCTCGCCCACAAGATCGAATATATACATCAGAAAATATTCAAGGTCACGAATGTTCAAATGTGAAGTTCGTAATGTTATATTTGTACGAAATAATATTAGTTTTGTACACTACATTTTCCTCTTGTGGAAAATTTAAGATAAATGGTAGACACGTAATGACATGCTAAAAATAAAAAATCGCATGTTATGGATGCCTACAACCAACATAAACCAACGCACTAGTTGTAATGAAACAATTTTTCACTAAAGTAGACCTAATATGGCATGGACTAAGCGATAAAAATTATAATAACATAAAACAACATATTTTTTTGCAATTAAAAAAAATACTGAACATGAAGGATTTATAACGCAAATAAGCGAAGGCCATCTTTGGTGCAATAAAAACGAAATTATTTTATGTCGGCCGAGTAATTTTTTAGGTTGTAATATTATAAAAAAAATTAATTATTGAATTATCTTGGTTCTCTGAAATTCTACTGAGTCAACTCTACCTCTTTCTCTATGAAATGTTTCAAAATGTAACATTTTACAACTGAAAAAATATAGTTTATTATGTATGTATAGATCTCAAACTTCTAGGACAGAATTCTGGTAAATCCAATTGAAGTAACTAGCACAGAGATTGAAGACTTGAGAGTGTAATAGAATTACGAAGAGTTTTTTTTATTATTACATTTTTTATAACTTTAGGCTTCGAAAACAATTAGAATTAGTAGATTTTGAAAAGGTAGTTTACTGAAGAAGACAAACCCAGTTGAAATAATATAAGTGCATAGGGTACAGATAACAGGAAAACGTTTAGCATAAGCTTGCTATTTTAGACCTTGGATAAAATATGTGAAAGACTCTTACTAATAGTAAACAAATATCTATGGACTAATTTTACTGGAGTGTAAAGATTAAACAAAATTCTCCACTATATTCCTACAATGACCCAGTATCCATTGAATTTAGATATCTTTTACTTTCCAAATAGCTGATGTTAGTTGGTCGTGATTTACTGCAGTGCCTCGTAGACTTGAAAAATACATATTAACTCTCCGGCTATTTTCTTTACTTGGGTATTCTGTGGGTTAGTTAACACTACTCTTCAAAGTTTTCTTTTTTAATATGTAAGTTTCTAGTACACTAGACTGTAGCAACAGAACTCAGTAATTTGTAACTGCTAATATTTGGGTGGGGTTTTGGGCAGTTCACCTGGTTGCAGATCTCTTCGTGGAAGAAAGCTGAATTTCGAACTCTCCCGAGTCCGAAATTTAGTGAAGACGGTACCAAATTTACGTGGTACCGCCACGTAGAACACTGCTAATGTCGGCCCTCTAAAAGGCCCGTATCAGGCCCAAACATGCCTGAAGGTGTACTCGGAAGACGACTGTAACGAACCTGGAACATCATCTGTTCTTCCTCTGGTCTCGGATAATCCGCGAATCTGGACTCTCTCAAGAACATCCGACTACATTGGATTCCGACGAGGAAACGTCTCTTCCAGTCGTTCCACCATTTTTTCTTCCTATTTTTTCCAATAAAAATCCTAATAACCCCGTTGTCTAGTACTACCTGCTTTTGTTACTTCCCCATAGTGAAAGCTTGTTTTGTAATGTACATATAAACTAGTTATTTGTAGTTTCTTTCTACTAGCAAGTACTTACGTAGCATGGTCTGCATATTACTCTGATCAATGAAATATATAGTAAGAGCCTTTTTACAAATATTAAATTTAAATGAACTTAATAGCTAACATATTCCCTTACCAATAAGACATGCATAACTATTTTCAAATTAAACAACACAAAATAATAATAAACAAAGAACAATACGAAACCCTAATGTTTACATATTATGAAATCCACAGATTAATAAATTATTAAGAGCAACCATCTGTAACATAACAAGTGGTTATGTCACAAGGTAGAGCCCACGATTTTTCGCGAAATGAATTCTGCAACAATTTGTTTCAACGCCTTATGTGCACATATGCAACCTTGCTTCATGGTCAGTGATTGGCGGTTTTTAACTCTCAGCGTCTATGGTTCTACCCGCAAATCACCGAAATGTGGTGCCGCAGTAACCTTGTTCCTGTTGGCACAGTCAAATGAGCCACGTCTGTGAAATAATTAGAGAAGGTGATTTATCGCGAGAATGTTTTCTGCCAGCGTATTCTGCAAATTAGTGCAGCGTCCAGTGACTCGTGTTATTAGCCGGCGGTTATGTAGCACAGTGTAGCTGTTTACAGACGAACCACAGACGTCCAGTCATAGCGCACAAGATTTACCATTGGCCCAGTCAAACAGGGACTCGCCAGTAACGAAATGAAAGCGTCGGAAATGAATACATTACATTGAATCCCAGCAAAGTTAGGTTTTCCCGCGATAAATCACCTTCTCTAACCATTGTGCGATAAGAGCTGATAGCGGCGTGACCAAAAACTTCCAACGTCCTTGGGCGGCAGAATAAAACATCTTGGAGCTGTTTGTTATATACCAACTCGACTCGCTGTCTTGCGTTTGAAGTGTTAGTGAGGCATGTCTTTGTCACATTAAACTACAAAAAGTGACATTGCTAGTTTGATGATTTTATCAAGTACTTAAACTGCCTTAAGGCGGCCGTCTGGTAGGCGCTCGAACTGCGAGCAGCGTGTTCGGAGTTACGTATTTTTCCTAGAGACCAGTAAACGTGCGTCCACAATGCTTATCTACGAAAAGAAGACACACTTCTGACTACTTGTAGGCGTAACTTTCAAGACACCACGCAAATTGGAAGCATTATTTGAAAGCCCACACGCGGTTGTTCCTCAAGATATATGTAACGGATTAGTTCGAAATTGAGGTCTACAAGTACATTGGACTTTGCTACAGTGACGCGTTCAATAAAATGATAGGGTCACCGCTTAAAGTCACACAGTAAAAACGTTACGGCGGGAACACTACGCGCGAGTTTGCAACTTTGGCCGTAGAGGCGATATCACAACACATGTGCCGGCCGACGTCGCTTTTAGCGCCTCGCAGATTTTCGACTCACACACACAAACATACCATTCACCGGGTGGCAGTCTTAAACCATGATCAATCATTCCCACTGTTTTTACGATCATTATTTTTAAAAATCCTGAACGAGAGTAGGCATTGAAAAATTATTGAACAGTTTTATTTAAAAAAGTATGTACTATGTTAACTAATTTTCTTCATGACTAAATAAGAAATAATTTCAGCTAATTATGCAAATTAGCAAATTCTCTTTAATGAGCTTATTAACCTTATCTGTAAAACTTTTTAGCTTGGAAAAATTAGGCTACATTGAAAACACAATTTTTAACAAAACTGAGCACCAGTGTTTCAATATTTGCTTTAGTTTAGGAATAAAAAATTTAATCTAGGGAAAGCTGTAAAATTATATCTCACGGGTATTAACCAACTAATATAATGCAAATGCAAAATAAAGATAAATTGATATTTTTTTAAAGAATGAATATATGCGAGTTGACCTGTCCTGATTTAAGTATCAGGAGAGATTACTAGGAACTGAGTTAGTAGTACGCAGGTAGGAAGGACATTAAGGATAACATTAGAAAAATAGTAATGTCGCGAATATTAGTTTCAAATACAATTTGTTACACGTTTATTTAACCCTCTGAAATTACAAATAAAGGAACAATGACTTTGACGTATTTAGTGATACGTTTCAAATTATTTTTAACGGGCAAAAGTAGGAACCAATTTATAAACAAAATTAACAATTATTATTAAGGTGGCCTTTCCATTAGAAACTGGCTTGAAAGACATTTGGTTTCCTAAACAAAATGACAAGAATGATTATTTAAAACCTATAGGAGGACAAAGGGAGGGGAGGGAGAGAACGAGAGAAACCCGCAATCAACTTGTAACATAGTTTCTTTCCAGGAGAGGCAAACACTACTATCTTTAAAGATGCAGGTTTATTGCGAGAAAACTTGACAGTTGGCTGGATTTCAACACACGTTCAGTTTACCAGACGATTACTGGCTTCAGCTTGTACTTGGAACTG
The DNA here is from genome assembly GCA_003012365.1 of Medauroidea extradentata. Classification (NCBI taxonomy): domain Eukaryota; kingdom Metazoa; phylum Arthropoda; class Insecta; order Phasmatodea; family Phasmatidae; genus Medauroidea; species Medauroidea extradentata. The sequence goes on from PNEQ01045890.1 coordinate 85,768, forward strand.
TTACCCTATTTTACTGCGTCAATAAGAATCCCGTTATCGTAATATTTAATGCCTGTTATTGGTCTGCAGACAGCTATGTTGTGTCAGAAGTATATCACCGAGTCATACATGTTGCATGAAACTACACTGCTTTCAAGGGTATGTTGGCACAAAATATTTTCGCGGTATACTATAATCTCTAATTATCTGCAAATGCCATTTTTTACTTAGTATATCTTCTTGTCATAGAAGAAAACATGTGTGAATATGTCTAAAACCGAAATTGTCAGGGCATTGGCGCTCAGTCTCCTGACGCAGAAGAATACATCCTGGTGTCTGTAGAACAATCCTTCGGCTTTGGACACATGCAGTGACAACATACTGTTTCAGATCTAATTTGCGTGCTAATGAACAGTAACGACTGCGATCTGCAGCGGGTTGTAAGGCCGACTATTGTCCGCTCACCACTAACCTCATCGTCTCTATGTGCAAGGCACTCAACTCCCACCTGTCATTCCCCTGAGAACTTCTCTTGAAAGGGAGTGTTAGACAATTTTATTGTATTTTCCGTTTTTGAGCCATAACAATTATTCAAATTGTATTATCGAATTTTTCTCTTCGGCAAAGCATAGTATAAATTCTTGGTAAACTGCTTAACATAAATAATAATTAATTATTTCGGTAATTTGCCACGCAGAACCATTGCAAGAGGATTGTCGTATAACTTTCAAGAATTATCTTACCATGATTCTCCATGAAAAATTAATAAAATGTTCCATTATTGTTTATCTCTAGCAATTTACCAAGAATATATCCTATGCTTCTTCGAAGAGACAGTTTTGATAATACCATTTGAATAAATTTTACGGCTTATAAACTTAAAATGCAATGAAACTGTCCAACACTCCCCCTTAATCAGCGTGACTATTGCCTACTTGCATATATCATTATATAAACGTTACCTGAATGTAGTATATATTTAAGTCATCCACTAATCACTGAAGAATGTTTTATCATAACCTAGTGGTCCGTTATAGGTTACACAAATAAAATACCCCTTTATCGTTAAAACATAAAATAATGACACCACCACGGTAATATCGTGTAGGGTGAGATATAGAAGACGTCTTCCAGCAATAACATATGGTCATCGCTTTAAGTCCAATTGTATGAATGAATCAGTGGAACTCTTGCACTCATATAGTTTGACGCTTGGCTCGTTTTGACGATGCGGCATCTGATGTGTGCTCCAAAGTAGTCCTTGTAGCTCAGCATTTGTGATCTTCTAACACGTAGGTAGGCGGCCACCTTAATACGATGACATCTCGGTGTACCAGTGCACCTGTCGAAATACTTTCTTCTCAGATAGTACTGTAAGATCCGTGACTGTCAGTCCACGTCAGTTGTTCGCCGATATCAAACAATACACGCCCTGCTTCACGGCCAACTCCGAGCTCAAGGTGAGGAGTTTCAAAGACCATAAAATTCTCAGAGCTGATTTCGTGACCAAGATACATTTTCACCTACAAACCATGTTTGTTTTGCTTTTACGCCTGGGTGCCTTTGCTTGTCTGTGTGCTGATCCCACCACTGCTGGTGTTGTGAGTGTGTGGCGCTGAGATCGTCAATATAGTCTTATTACAATAAAAACTCACTTTCACACAGTATGTAACGTATATTTTTGTATATATCTGCTGTTATCATTATGATAGGTCAAAATGTATGGGACTATTTAGGAGAAGAAATAAAAGGGGAAAAATTATAAATGGTGAGCCAGAACAGACTCAGCAAAAAATTATGAGCCTAAAACCTACCGAAACTGATTTTAGGACATTCTTTACAAATCGCGTATGTCTGATCTCTCGCAAAGGAGTCATGTCAAAACTCTTATCTACAAGATACAGGTACGAAATGAAGACCTACTGGCAATAATTCTTGTTGTCTGTGATGCCATCAGAACGTTGTCAGGCGTGTCACGATGAATACAACTAGAGACAGGAAATTTCGCGAAAAGATTTTTGCACCACTTTGTTTCAGTGCCTTACGTGCGCACCTGCATCTCGGCATTGTGGTCAGTGATTGGATGCCGTAACACCCCACGTCTTGAGCTTAAACCCGCAAATCACAGACGTGATGTGCGGCAGTTATCCGTGTACTGACTGGCTCAGTCAAATTAATCACAACTCTACACAAAACACTCAGCCAATAGCCATAAATTTGAACTGCAGGTGTGCATGTAAGACACTGAAATAAAGTGGGGCAAAAATCTTTTCAACAAAAATTCCCGTCCCAAATATGACAGAACCTCTTGCGACGCTGTCATGTCTAGATCGATGCTGGGTGCCGCCATACTGAACCTTATATATATATATGTGTGTGTGTGTGTGTGTGTGTTTTTGTAAACGTGTGTTCTCAGATATTGAGTTAGAGACGTACTAAAATAAATTAATTTTAGAGCAGCTATTTGTGTAGTTCTCTTGTCTGGAAGAGCAACAAAAAGTTTGTGATTTGTTAGTAAATTATGGTTTTGCTCACTATTCGTAAGTGGTTCTAGCATAAATGACTCGGAGTTTACTATGTAACGATTTACATCGCCATTTTGAGAAATTGCACCATCATCTAAAACTAAAAATGAAGCGTGTCGAATGGTTTGTTAGCTATGAAACATTCTCTCCGTTCCGTTGCCATTTGAATTGGCGAAGTACGGTGATTCCTATCAGAAGTTGAAACTGTTACGGTCCTTACAAGACCTTCTCTTCCATGTATAAATTCATTGGTTCGAGCACTTTTCCACACACGTGTAGAGATGTAAAAAAATTCACGTTTTCTTTCAGGCACAAGCTAGTATTCCATTCACTGTAAGTTCGAGCTACTTTCACAATTGGCCGTTCACTTATTTGACACTCACTTGAAGCCGAAGATCCAATGATGACAATGCAACTAAATGCGGGCCCATTTCGCTGTATAAACGAGCAGCTAATGAACAGCTACTGTTTGCTTGACTGCACATATATTCTTGGAGGCTAGCCTTCAGGTCAGTGAATCCGCGAATTTTTCCGGTCTTTTACGTATGTGTTTGTGGAACGTATTGCTGGAGGACTGTCTTGGTCATTTGTTTCTTTCTTATTTTTGGGTGGTGCTGGACTTTGTGTAACAACATTAAAGCCACCGTCTAACTGTGTGTTAGAGACTCAGAAGCGACGGAATTATTAGGGCGACCTTGAAGGGCGTATCAAGTACCGCACCGCCACAACGAGCCAAGAACTGAACGAGAGTATACAAGATTCTCGTCGATCCATTTTTACTATGCATAGGGCCCGGTAGTTTTCGCGGAAGGATATTTGCCCCACTTTGTTCCAGTGTTTTACGTACACACCCGCAACTCAACTTCATGATTATTTTCAGAGTGTTTTTGAGCAGAGTTAATATTCACTTCACTGAGTCTTTCAGTACATGGATAACTGTGACACAACACGTCTGTGATTTGCGGGTTTAGCCTCCAGACGTTATATGTTAAGGCATACAATCACTGCCCACAAAGCAGAGATGCAGGTGCCCACGTAAGGCACTCAAACAAAGTAGTAGAAAAATATTTTAACGAAAACTACCGGGCCCTAACTACGGGAGTTTGAGCGGTGGCCATCTAATTTTACTTATTGGTGGAAAGCGTGAAACTAAGCCCAACGCAAGATTTTTTTTCTGAATTTAACATTCACACGGTTGTTACATTTCGAAGTTATTAGTTAAGTTGGAGGGCTTTGAAACATTGTTTTAAATGAGAATGTTGTTCCAACAATAACATTCCATCTTTGTCCGAATTACAAATTATTTTCGAACAGAAATGATTGAGAAACGTAACTCATAATTATGAATAATTACACATTAAAGAATTCAACTATTTCAACATCGTATGTAAGAGACTGCTTGCTTTAACATCCATACGCCATTAAAAACATAAAGGTATAATCAGTATTACTCTCCATGACATTCACTCACCTACGAAGTGATGAAGTTTGTCTGGTAGGAAGGTGGACGTCTGACTCGTCCACTTTTCTTCGCCAGTCTTTCACTCGGAGCAGTGTTAGAATCTTGTGAATTTTTGTGTAACTCTTGCACATCAGGTTTATGAGTTCATCACGAGGTGTATGTTTAGATATACTTCTTCACTAAAATCTTGACCTGTAATATTTGTTGTGTTAGTAGTAGTCTCATTATCCTGACCTTAAGTACTTTTTCGGGTATTATTAGGTTGGTATTATTAGGTTTCTTCATATTGATCTAATTGACACCTTTTCTATTTTACAAGTTTGTCGTCACTTTCTAAAGCTGGGTCAATATGTGCCAGTTGTCTGTCGGATATTGTCGTTTTTCTATCATCTGACAGGCGAACATGTAAATATTCAGAGTTTCTTTCCAATAACAGAACTTCTTCTACAATAGGATCGTATTTGGATTGACGAGCAGGGCTCTTCATAAGAATGGACCCCGGTTTCACAACCTGTGAAGGAACCAATATTCAAAAAGTTGATCTCGTTGAAAAACCAAACACACATTCATGAGGAGTGGCATTGGTTTCCAAAGTGATTGAACTGTTCCTAAAGCTTCGTGGTAAACTTCTTCCCATTTTGAAATATACAGTCCTCTGCTTGGAAGAGCCAATTCTATTGTCTTCCAAATAATTCCCACATATCTTTCTCCTTGGCCATTCTCTTGAGGATTGTAAGCCGTCGTTCTACTAGCTTCTATTCCACGATCATGTAAGAAAGATTTGAGTTATTGAGACATAAAACTAGAGTCGATCTGTGTGAATGTATGGTAGAATGCCATATAAAGAAAATTATTATTTTATTTTAGGTATCATAGTTCCAGCTGTCATACCTTGGCAAGGATAAGCAAATGGATATCTGGAGTATTCATCAGCAATAACTAAAAGAAAGCAATTTCTTGATTATGATAAAAGAGGCCCTTTAAAATCCATAGCAAGTCTTTAGAAGGGCTATGTTGCCTTTGTTATCTGTCCAACATTTTTCGGAAATCCAGGCTTAGCTCTAGCACAAACATGATATGATGAAATGATCTTACGAATTTCCTCCAACGAGAATGTTAAATTCTGGCTTCTTACCCAATGGTAAAGCATTCTCACACGGACAAAGGTTTTACGTGTAGTGTTCTCAGCAAATAAAGTGTATCGCCTATTGAACAGATTTTCCGAAATAGAGCGTCAGTTGCTTTGTTTTCTCTTCCAGGTCGATACACAATCTCATAATTGTAACTAGAAGGTTATAGTCTCCACCTTATGAATTTTTCATTTTTAATTTTTCCAATACTCTCATTACCAAAATAAAAGAGACAGACCGTTGATCAGTAATAAGACGAAATTGACTGTTGTGATGATGATGTCGCCAACATGCTAGGGCATCTACTATGGCGTATGCTTCCTTTTCTCTGGATGAGTGTAGCCTTTCAGACTTGTTTAGCGACCGAAAAAAGAAGGCTACAGGACTCCCTTCTTGTGACAAGGTTGCTCCTATAGTCAAACCCGAAGCATCAGTCTCAACCTTCAAAAGGGCTTCATTATCAACTGAAGGTATTATTACCACATCCTCAATTTCAGACTTCAAACTTTTAAATGTTTTTATTGCTTCTTCGTCTAATGGCAGTGAACTTCTCAGTACGTCTTGTATCTTTTCAGCAAGTTTAGGAATAAACTGAGCATAATGTGAAAACATTCCTAGAGATCTACGAAGCGAAGTCATACTTGTAGGGACAGACAATTCATGTAGTGGTTGTAGACGCTCAGGATCTGGTCTTATATATTTATGGCTGATAACATTGCCAATAATATGTATTTCTTAAACGAAAAATAGCTCTCTCCCTTATTTAAGGTGAGATTATATTTGGAGACAAGCGTCAAGAATGCTTTATTATGTTTATAATGTTATTCTTGGTTCCGACCGCAGATTGTCACGTAATCCAAGTACACATACACACCTTTCACATTTTATTTGGTCACGATCAAAGTTAAGAAATGCTGAAAAGCATGAACACCGTTTCGGACACCAAAGGATATCCGTGTGAACTGGTACAATTTTACACAAGCTTTGAATGCTGTGTAAGGGATCTTCCTCTGGAATTGGAACCTGATGATAAGAACTGCTAAGATTCACAGAACTGAATGCTTTAAGTGAAGCAACTCTGTTTACAATATCATCTATTATAGGTAGTAGAAAAGCATCTAGCTCATTAAATCTGTTGTCAGTTTGTGAATAATAGACAATCATCCGACGCTTATAGTTTGCAGAAGACACTACCAAAACTTGTGCTCGCCAAGGAGTAATGCTCTCTTCAATTATCCCATCTTTCAGCAATTGTTCAATTTCGTGTTCAATGAATTTAACTTCTTATAAAGAGTGTCTTCGTGATTTGATTGAGATAGGTTTACAGTCAGGTGATAAGTGGCTGAAAAGGTAAACAGGATCAACTTTAGCTGCAGCAACACAACATGTGTTGAGAAAAGAGTACCTGCCACCAAAATATACCTGAAGACTCGAATGACGTTATAGTATGTCATGACCTATAATAATGTTACAACAAAGATCTGACAAAATTATGATTGGAACAATTTCATATATAAAATCCTGTAATTTAAGATTTATTATACATTGTTCCTTGATGGATGACTGCAGTGTGGTAGAAGCCATAGTTACAAATTCTCCTTGACAAGGAAGGACAGGAATTTTAAACTTGTGCATAGCTTTTCTGTCAATGAATCTAGCAGAAATTCCAGTAACTATTAGAACTCGAACTTTGTACTCATTTATAGTGACTATTACCATAACTTTCTTCAAACATGATGGTAAAGCTGCAGTAAATTTAGTCACATAAGTAGAATTGAGGGACTTGGCAGTATTAAACTTCTGCTTACATACCTTTTGATGATCACCCATTTTGCCACAACTTCTACAGATAGCTTCTCTAGCTGGACTTTATCTGTAGCGTGTTTCTGTAAACTGCAAAAGTATAATTTTAGAACAGCAGCAGTTATTTTGTCTCCCGACGAACACACAGATTCTGTATATTTTGATAATTTCGGAATTTACGTGATTATACTGTCACTGCATTTATGTTTAATTCTGAAGTACATTGTTGAGACTGCTGAGAAGCTAATTCTAATGACCATGCTTGAGTAATAGTTTCCTCCAAAGCGAAAGTCAGATCTTGTAGCAGTCTATATCTAATATGGGATGACTGTATGCCTTCTATGAAAGCATCTCTAATATTTTAATATCTAATAATTTCTGCAGTGACAGTTTTAAAGTTGCAATATTAGGTAGTTGTTTGAGAGCCCCTACATAATAATATATGAATTCACCAGCGGCTTGATGACGTGTCATAAGTTAATGACATGCAAATATCTCTTTCACTGGTTCCACAAACAAGTTTTTTAAAACATCTGTGGCATCATTGTAAGTGCAGCATTCATTGAAAAACTCATATACTTGGAATGAGATTAAATTAGTCAATACTTTAAGCTTATTCACTTTTGCAACTTTGGCAGCTGAAATATCTCTCAAATGTCGTAGTGCATCTACTTTTTAGCAGCTCCATCCTCGCCTGGACTTTCTCAAAAACTTTCTGAACGCAGACCACGTTCCATTGAAGTTAATTTAATATGCAATTAATTGTAATGAATGAGAAAAGTGACGTATAGCTAAGCTTTATTACACATTAAAGAATACAACTATCAGAACATCGTAACTAAGAGACTGTTTTAACATCCATACCACAATAATAAAAATAGGTATAATTAATATTGCTGTCTATGTCACGTATAGCACAATGGGCCCATGTGGAACACTTTCGTCAGAAAATCACATTTCCCTGCACATTATATCACATTTGAACGCCTTGTAGGTTACGCCTCTAAGTATTCTTTACTCCAAATTTTCCAGAGTTCATTGTTGAATTTTATTTCAACCTGCTGGTCGATTATGGATCGTTTCGTATAAGGCGTCTTAGCTATAACGCGTCAAGCGCAAGACTTGCACAGTATGACGCTGAAAGAAAAAATCGATTACGTATCTCCTCGCCATAAGCTCCTCGCCGTGCATAAGGCATCTTAACTTTTACTCAAAATAATATGAAGTTGGTATGCCTTACGCTTAGAAACTCGTGTCGCGTACAATAGTTTAAGAGTATTATGGCATTTTCTTTTTGCCAATAAGAAAATTTTAATTTATTTATAATTAATAACGTTTACTCGTGTTGCGATCGAAACTAAATACTACACTCTTCAAAATAAAGGCAACTTAAAAGCTAAGAAAAAAAATAGGAATATTCCCTTAACTGTATGGATAATTGATGTATCTTTACATCAAGTAAAAAACACCAATGTGCTGTAAAATTTAACAAATATGTTAACAAAAATGTCATAAGATTTACAGAGATTTATTTTTACCTCGTACACAACGGTTTAACATATATTGAAAGTGTTTAGTTGTAAGTTGTAGATAGTTGCGTGGTTAACTTTTGGACTGCTTATTTGAAATTTTGTAGAAAAGATTTCTAAAATATGAGTAAAGATATATTTTAAATAAGAAATTTTTCATTCTATGTGCATGTAATTCTTGTACACGTAAGTCGACATAAACAAAATATTTGTGAGTATGGATTTACTAATAAGAAGAAATATTTTTTATTGAGCAGTGTACCGTTTCTCAGCAAGACTGGTGAATTTGTGATGGGTGTCATAAAATAGAGTTCGAACAAAATTCCTGAATCTCCTGAATATTTTGTGCGTTTACATTTTTATCTGGGAAATAAGTTACTAATATGCTAAGGCTGTTAAAAATTTATTTTATACACCGTTTTATATATAATGTAAGCGTGCCAATAAGATACGTAACCGAACTAAGATCAACGAACAGTATCAACATTTACATATGTTCACATTTTACTTAATTGAAATGTTTATAGGTAACTTATAAAGTGTGTCTATTGCATGAGCGAATCTTTGTGAAAAAGTCAATGGTGGCAAGCTCATATCTAGAATTTCTTTCTAAAAGTTGCTGGATGGAGGGGTGAGTTTAAAATTTCAATAATTAAGTTTAAAAAGCAATTGCATTGTGTTACTGTTTTGGTGCTTTTAAAATGATTAATTTTTCTCATTGTGGCCCCAATAGGTAATACTTACTAACTTGTTCGTATATACTGCGCTTGTAAATGAGTACATACAGTGTTTATAGTGTTTAAAAGCATCAGGTATTTCTGGAGAGGATATATCCTATACACAACACTGCCGTCTGCTGACTGCACGCTTGAGTGGATAGTAAATGGACGTGACAAATGTGTTGAAAAAAATAAATATGGATATTTTTAGGATTAAAAAAATTTTATTGTACTAACTATTACACTGATCCTTCATAATATTGATAACAATTTTGATATAGTTATGAAGACGGATTCGATCCGAAATTTTTTTTAACAGTTTTGCGCGTTAACCTGTCGTACATGGCGAACTGATAGTAACGAAAGCATTTTTAAAGTATTTTGAAATTTACTGTAGTTTCTATATTTAATGTAAAGGATATACATGTTTCCCATTTAACTTAGGAAATAATACCACTACTTAAAAGTAAATTTGCTATTTATACAGCTTAGCAAAGTGATTATAACCTCTACTAACCTCTCAGTGGTTAGGACAAATATGAGGCTACACAATTCTCCCTTGTAATGTATTCTAGTGTTTTCATATAAGTTTACACACTAAATTATTTCTATAAGTTTGGAAACGACTATATTTAGTGAACCTGTGTTCCGTTTATTGTCGGTTATGATGTAACACCTTAACTGAGGCACACGTTTTTCGGCGCCTTAGCTGAGACTGTGTTAAGACGCTGTCGTCTTAATCATGGCACGTCATAATACATCGGTAGTCGCATTTTGCTGTCTGACGTCTTACCCAAGTCAAGTTCGTGCTATGACACGGCCAAAACAGATCCGTAATTGACCTGCCGGATTATTTTGTTAAGACTGCTTTATGCTGCGGTTAAGGCAATTATTAATGTTGTTATTTTTTCGCCCCAGGAATGTGAATAGAGTCGATACTTGATTACTATTTTTGTAATGGGTCTGCGTTTAGCGTGGCTTTAGTGTACTCTAACACAGCAAAGCTCTCTTATCCGTACCGAATTATCTAAGTATAGTTATTTTCAGTGCTGCATGATCAAGCGAGGTGGTGCAACGGTAACAAGTTTGATTCGCATTCGGGAGGACCCCAGGTCGATCCCCGGGAGCCATCCTGATTCCGGTTTTTCGTAGTTTCCCGTATTCGCTCCAGGTGATTTCTGGGATGGTTCGTAAACAAAGGCCATGGCTGACTCCTCTCCCAGCTCCTGTCAATGCATCAAGCTGTATATTTCAATGTCTCTGAAGACCTCGCTGTTGACGAGACGTAAAACTCACTTACCTTAACTTAGCCAAAACAAATACGATTGTTTGATGTTTTGTCACCACCTACCTATTCAGATACAATGATGTGCACCGCTCAAGCTTGGGCACAGAGGTTATCTGTAAGGGTGCTCTTTTTCATTCTGATCATAGAATTTTGACGTACACTGCCACGCAACAGGCGTGAGTTACTGCAGTGTAGGCTTCCTCACTGATATCACAGACGCAATGCCATTTAACTATTCCTTCTCGAATTAAATAATCACAGTACTTAAACTAACCCAGGTAGTGATATTTTAAACTCCTCCCATCGGGTAAATGTATCATCACCAAATGTAGTAGTATCCCAAATAAAACATTAATCCCAAATTAAATGAAGTCAGATCTTGATTGTTGCAATTACTGGATCAACCAGAAAAAGGCTGAAGTTGCACTAATAGTAATATTTTAAAAAAATTATGTATATATTTTTTAACAACTGTATCGCTTTCAACTCCAGACCAACATTTCACTATTTCAGGTTGTTAGGAAAGCCAACTGAAGTTCTAAAAAATTCAATTAGCAGTAAAATTATTACGTTGCGGACGTTAATTTCGCCTCTTGATATACGAAATCAGTTACCTAAACTATTTGAATTAACTTTTAACATTTAAGAATACATTATGATATATTAGGATGCATGAAAACAGTACAATGTACAAAATGTTCGGTATTGAATTTTATAAAACTCTCAGAATGGTCAAAATGATGGCAAATTTGCATAAGTTTAAACTGCTGAACGTGCAAAATCTTTTGGTCCAAAGTGACAAAATGAAACTGTATTTTTTTTGCAACAGCACATGCCGAAACAAGTATAGTTATAGCAGTAGATATCGCGTGTTGGAGAAAGAAAGAGTGAGTGAATGATCATTTAACTACATGTTGCAAAACAAATTAGTTTTTACAGGAAACATGGGGCATGCAAAACTCATGCTATATGGCGTCCTCAAACTAAATTTCGCGCTATAATTTATCATGCAAGGTGAGTCTCGAGATTCCGCAAACAGTAAGGCAAGGAGGATTCTTCTGTCGTTCTGCGCTGGTCATGAAACCAACAGTGTGTACTAGCCTAGCAATAATTGGAGTAAATTATAACTGAGATGTGCAAAGAAATATTTTGTGGATAATTAACCGGTTTATTAATTTATAGCGATACCGAGAAGCCAAAATATCACACGTACTCAGAAAATAGTGTGTCAAAATATGATTTTAACGTATGTTTGTTTAATAGCACTAAAAGTGAATACTTTGGGTAAAGATACGGCTAAAAATTGTATTAAATAATTTTCTGCAAGATATGTAATGTGATGAATAATTCCAACGGTATAGTTAATAAAAGACAAACTATTACGTCGTGAAAATGCTGCTTAAAAGAGGGATACTTGTCTTGTTTCGTAATCCCTTGTACAGCAACCACAGCCTTTATATGTGTCGCTGAAAACAGCACTGTTTTAGTCTGGCCACAGACGTTACCTCTTTAGGCGGAGCACATAACCTCCACAATGTCTTGTGTAGAGTAGCTTTTCTTAATATTAACATCTAATTCTAAATGAACATTGTGGAGCAACATAACCTTCCCTGAAACAATTGAAACACAACTGTTTCTCTGCAACGTACTGTTTTTTCTCATCATGGATGCTCGACAAAAACAACTGATATCCGATGAGTTTATGTGACTTATCACTAACATCCCACTTCTGTATAATGACTGGTATACTAGTATAGTTTTTCAGGTAATCGCTGAATGTGATTGCACTGTACTTGGTGGCCACACCACGTTACTGAAATACTCGCTGTTTAATGTTTGTTGTAATGAATTGTATGTGTATGCACAGGGAGTGAGAGTTATGAACTGTGCATGTTCTACTGCAGCTGACTTCCGAAAAAATTCAAAGTATAAAAATTGCCTTAAACATCTCTTAAAATTCTGAATATGATGACTGACCCGTACTCTCTATTAGTGGGACGCTTAGAATATTTTGAAAAGGTAATGGTGTAGTTTTCTTATTTTTAATACCGCTTTTCCGTGCTACATAACTTTTCTAAACTCTGAAACGTCGCTTACCAAATCCCACGGTCTTTCCTTCATACAACTTAACAAATAGAGAAGTTCCTGCACGTTAAATAAACTAGAGACCTGCCAAGCTATGGAAATAATTGTGAGAATTTTGGCTATTTGGCACAATTCTTGGTGAACATCAACTATGGCAACGTTGGCAGAACTACTGATAGTGACATTTCATGCCTAGTTTGCATGTTGCTTTCATTTACTGAGTACGCGCACACTGTTATTGGAGTTGGTTGTTAAATTTCTTAAATGCCCGAAAACACTTCGTCGTACGCCTCAAACTGTTACTTTTATCCCTCCACGAGTGTTATCATATGTAGGTGATTGTAAACAAAAATTTGCCACCTCTTCATTTATATTTTATTACTTTCTCCACTCTCTCACTAACATCTTCTGTTCTCGGCAAGTATGCAGTAATTATTAATACATTTATTCAGTCTCGCCAGGTTGTTACACTGAATCACTGGCGAAGACTATAAAATAATTTTATTTGGCAGTATACGAGAGTGACGTTTATTAGCTTAACTTCTAAACAAAATGTGCAGATTGTACAAAGTACATTAGGCCTTCAAATTGTTTGACGATTATATGATATAGTATGAGTTACATAATTATTATACATGATTATTTTAAGTAGTGGTGACAAACTACTAAAGAAGTTTAATGAGAGGATAAAGAACAGTAAAGGCCTGCTGGATATATGTCCGGAATGGAATGAGTTCGCTAACGAAAGGATGCGATTGGGTTTCTTGTGATTTATTTCCACCTGCGGAGACACCAGAAAGGTGTTTGTTTGCGGAGTTCATGCCAGGCCATGATTATACATTTGACCGTTATGGAATAAATGATCTCTAACATAGCAAAAATGTTTTATCCATATGACAAAAGGACAATTTTTCTCCTTATTCAATCAATGTTTGTTTCAAGACGCTTTGTACAAATCATCATGTACATCAAAACAGAAACAATAACGTCACAAACGTCATAAGATTGATTTTCATTGTTGTTATCGTACCAGTTCCCGGAGATTACAATAATGTAAACAAAGTTATATGCAATGTGAAACATTGTTTCGCATAACCATTTGTTTTGTAATAAGTTTGTGTCTTATTCAAATATTTATAAATGGTGAGAATTACTAATGCTATTAGTAATTAGAATGACTAATGCAGACTAAGGGAAGCTTAAAGTTGTTATGGTACCAGCTCCCGGAAAGTACAGAAATGTAAACAAACTACGCACAGTTTGAAACATTGGTTATTATAATCACTTGTATTGCTGAAGATACTATAATATATTTAACTATGAATTATCAGTTTATAGATTATAAATGGGACGTTACATAAGGGGAACAGTACCTGCCATCATCGAATGCTTTATTTTCCACTGTAAGTTTCATACAAGGATATTTATCAAAATTGTTCTCCTGACATGGCACAAATAATTACTTTATAAGAGTTATCACATCGTTACACCTTCAGTACCTTTCTTGATTTTCGACCAGTGACCTCCCAGAGTAAGCGAGTAATTTTTGTCTGGGGATTGTAACATGTATGTTATAATCAATAGCAATCAAATTATGCCAAATGTGTACAGTGTACGAAGTTACGTTTCCTGCCTTGTCGATACCTAAAACGTATTAGAAAATTTGTTGACCAAATTGAAAGCTGAAGTTTCATCATTCCAAAATGTAGGGTACTGACCCCCTTAAGTATCAATTTCCTCGCAGATTATATATTTTGGCGTACTAAATGTCACTGTTACCAAACAACAACGTGAAGCTAACCACCTCCGATACTTTGACAAACCAACGAGAAAACGAGTTCGTTAAAAATCACGCCATGTAGCTCGTGTGATTGTTTGTAAATTTCGTGGTTGTAGGTATTACACATAATGAAATGGTAATCGCACATACAAAGTAAAATATGTTGTGTAACACATATTGCAACATACATATATGTAAATAACATTTTGCAGAATATTACATAATTTGCTTTGTATATGTTTCTACGATTAGTAAATATTAAAAATTACAAAACGAATACTTAATAATGAAATTTATTTAAATATATGTATAAAACATATAAAACAAATCTTTGTTTATTTATAACTATTAACTTTAAAGATAACTAATACGTTACTAAATACAAATGTTTAAGAAAATAATTAACAACTAAGAAACAGTATAATAAGTGATTGTTATACTGAAGTTGTAAGTAATGTGTGTGAGTTTGACGGTGTACAGGATTGTAACTGTGTGTTGACAGGATGGAAGCCTCGCTGGTTGACTGTCGCTACGGTAGATACGTCACTGCGGCTACACTCGGCCAGCTGTCCCCACACAACTGCTCCCTCACCTATCCTGGCTGTAGTCTCTCTTCTTCTGACATCTTCAACATGGACGCCGTCAACCTATGGAAGATGCTCGTCTCTGTCTTCAACATACAGTTCAAGGACTAGCAGCACACCATGCACAACTCCACCGCTCTTTCCCTATGTTCATAGTTGTTATTCAAAATAAATACTTTTACTTTCTGCTCTGTATGTATCTTTTTATTGTTTACTAGCTGTCCCGTTGCTGTAGAAAAGAGTAACTAACTTTTAATTACGTATTAATTCATGGTGTTACTATATTCTCTGTATATCTTTACTTGGCGAATAAACTTACATTGGTTTGTATATATTTATGTACGCAAACTTTAAAGAAAAGAGCATGCATCCTGAAATTACTTTTTAGGTATTTACGTAAGCTTCATTTTAAAGCGAAAACCACCTCTATATCTCAATTGGTTCAGGATATACGGATGATTAATAGAAAACGTTTCATTTTTTTTAGCAGCTTTCATGCACGAATTTTGAAAAATCCTAACATTACTTTTTATAAATTTACATGAGCACCATTATTATGCAAAGATCATCTCGATATCTTAAGTAGTTTAAGAGAAATAGATGATTTATTGAAAACACATTTAACGGCTTTTCACCTAGAAAATTTCCGAATTACGAAAAATCTAAAAATTGTGAAACATGCATTTGCTTAGGCAATATTTTAAGTAAAAATATTAACAATATATCATCAGGTTAGAGAGTTATCGAGAATTTCGCGAAAACACGTTTTGCCCACTTTCGCCCCCTTTTTATTTTCGATTTTCGAAAAATCCTTCCTTAGTGGATGCCTACGCCGCGCCGCGAGAGGAAGGTACGTTGAAAATTTCACGCTTCTAGGTCCAGCGGTTTGGGCTGTACGTTGATATATAGAAACTAGCAGTCCCCCGCGGCTTTGCTTGCGAGTATTATTCATACTGATAATATTTACTTTAACTGAAAAAAACCTCTTTGTACACCAGGTTGGTACTTCAGTCATCAAGTGTTAGAATGACAAAGCTGCAAGTTGAGCTAACTCTGCAGCAGAAGAAGTAGCTATAGCTGTCCACGCGAAATTCAGTCTTAAGTTTGTCCCTGCCACTAACAGCGACATTACCTGGGCCTTTCTTATACCACTGCAAAGTTGGCGTTGTGGGGTAGTTATAGACTCTTAAATGTAAGGAGTTAATTGAATGAAAAACGTCTTATTTACCCTGTGCACAACCATTGGTGACGATGGCCTCTATTACATTTTTTCTAAATATTCACATGCAGTTTAATGCCAATAGAAAGTTTTGGTTGGAAAAGGATTTGCGGAAACGTATTTGGTGCCCCAACCTTGGGATTAGTGAGACAATATACTATGTGAGCTGATGTTGTCGAGGGACCTTAGCGGAAAGTGAGCTGCATAGTCAAATTTACCCCTTTAAACGACTACATGCAAATTGCACTAATTCGATCTTCTTTGCAGTTTGTGTGTGTCAGAATTGAACGTTCGCACGCAGATTTTAACGGAATTCGAGCCCAGAACCTCCCGGAGTGTAGACCTGAGCTGCACACAGCTGCGTCTCTTAACGTCGAAATAACACATGAAAACAAATTTAACTTAAAAAATAAAATATTTAGTCCTGGGCTCATAGAGATTGTACAATACCACGTCTCAATATGTGTCTGTAGCGTGAACTCCTGTATAATTAATTTTTCCTGCTGGTCGTACTTGCTTTTCGGATAGTTTGCTTTGAAAGTTAACAAACTTAGTTTAGTTCTTAATAATCAAATTATGTCATAAAGTAAACAAAAAAACTTACGAATATTTTTTTTAATATTTATTTAAGCATCACTCTGACGCGAACAACACCTCACTGGTTAGATTGATATCATGGGTTGATGGAAAACAAATTTTGCGCTTTTTCACCCTTTTGTGTGTCGAATTTCGAAATATTTTAATTTAACATCTTAGACATTTGAAAAGTATCCAATTGAAGTGCAAATCACGACGGTAGACGTTCAGTCGAATCCAAATCGATCAACACATGTGACCCCTGCACAGTCTTGAGAGTTCGAATTTCGAAAAATCTAAAAACGGTTTTGAGATTATTTTTGTAATAATCATCCTTAAACAAAAATTAACTTTATATTTCGATGGGTTCTATAGATATTGTGCATTTATCTAAAACACATTACAGGTCTTTTTACCTCCCAAGAGAGTGAATTTCTAAAAGCCCTTGAATCATGTTTTAGAATACTTAACTGGTGTTTCTTGGACGTTAAGAATACGACAATAGCCCGTTAGGTTCAAGATACATAGACAATTTATTAAAAACACATTTCATAATTTTTCATCCCTTTTCACGTCCTTAGGTGGGGAATTTCGAAAATTCCTTAAATTACTTTTCAGGTATTTGAGTAAGCATCAATCACATTTCATCCCTTTTCACTCCCTTAGAGGTCGTATTTCGAACAATCCCTTTTTAGTGCTCGTCTACGACCTGAGGTCAACTCCCACAAAAAATTTCACGATTCTAGGTCCAGCGGTTTGGGCTGCAGTTTAATTTGTCAGGCAGTCAGTCAGTGTTAATTTTTATATGTGTTAATTTTTATATATGGAGATTAAAAATGTATTTTTTGAGTGATATAATGAAGGATGATCCAAAATAAATACAGTATTTAATGTGAATTATTAAAGATTAGAGTCGATATGCCTTCCGTGATGAACGTGTCACGAAAATAATTATCAGTCGCGGTGTTCATGCGAAGTTTGCGTAAATCATGTACGCGCGTTTCACTGTTGCCACACTTACCGACGTAACTCTAAAGTATACCGTAATTATTGCGATTTTTGTGGCACATAAAATATAATGATATTTGTAAATAACCGTCTTATAAAATTCCAAATCAGTGAGGATGTTTTTAACACGTTTTTATTAACACGCTTTCTTGTCTGTTGGTCTGTTCTGCAACAATGAGCAGACACTTGAAAAGTTAATATAGCTCAGAACTGAATGACAATGCGACTGTGTCTGCCAGTTTGTTTATCCACCTGGTTGGTACACATTTTCAATAAATTTTAAACTGACATCCCGAAGAGCTAAAGACTTGAAAATTTAAACCTATATATGTGAAAACTATATTGCAGGAAATAATCAGTGAAAAATATTTTTAAAAATAAAATATGTATGTTAATATACTGAGTTTTTAAAACACATAATTGCAAAATTCAACAGCAACAACACAGTACCGAATTAAAAAAAAACACGTTTACAGAACGGACTAAAAATATAGAATATGCAAATACGAGCAAGACTTTAAACGATGAAAAAAAAAAAACCTGGGGCGTATGCAACAGATAACTGATGCACGAGTAGTTCATATAAGTCACTAACAAATTTACTGACTACACTGCAGGTGAAATTAACTGTTGTTTTAAATCATACATTTATTATCTTAGGAGGAATTATTTTTACATATTTTTAGTCCGTTTCTAAAACCTAGTACATCAAAATTTTAAATAATATTAAGATTAAGTGATTTTAGGCAGACACCACTATTAGGTTTCCACGTTGGCTCATACGAACTTACAGCTGTTGTAGTACGTTTATGAACGTTAGGCTACTTTTCCTCTCAGAAGAACGTTTTATTCATACTGATAATATTTTCTTTAATTGACTGCTGCAATGACGGTAGGTTGTGTCTGTACATGTAACTGCCCAACTCTTTAATGGGTGATTGTTGACATTCTGCATTGTGATTCGTCGGCGATCAGTTTAGTTATATACATAAGTTATATACCAGTACTCGTAAAACTAATCAAGGTAATACATTTAACTTAATCGTATTTTATATAAAAAAAAGTTTTATTTATGCGACACAAGTTCCAAGTGTAAATTGTGTGTTCTGAGAGATGTAGGGTTTGTACGGAGGCACAGTAACACAGTAAAGAGTTTCAGGATTGTTATGTTGTCGACATGTAACCTGCAGCCAACCAGACAGCGACTGTGACAGGACGATAGCATACCACGAAAAGATTCACGACTAGGCTTCGTTCACACCAACCAACCAGCCGAGATACTGAGGCGTTACACTAGATGTGTACTGTGTTTCGTATACTTCAGTAAATTCTAACATATCTTTGGGCAGTGACAATTTAATGTTTAGTACTGTCAGATACACTGCATGAAAGAATTTACTGTACCCACTGTCGAGTGGGCCTCTCTGGTTCGTTTTATAACCCATAGAATGCTGACATATATTGCATCAAATATGTGCAAAACGTAACAAGTAAATGTTGTAATTAATATCAGAACTTGCCTAAGTCATGCGAAACAGATTATATCTTCAACTGACAACTGACGCACAGTGGATTGCAAGAGGCGTGGTGGCCGAGGAGTCAGATAACTCACCTCCCACCAAGGCGATGCGGGTTCGATTCCTAACGGGGTCGCTCCCCGGTTGGTGGTACCGTGCCGGACGATGCCGTCGGTAGGCGTTTTTTTTCTTCGGGGATCTCCCGTTTCCCCCGTCCTTACCATCCCGGCTCTGCTCCATACTCACCCCATGTCGCCCCTCATTTGCACTAAAGATCTAAATGTTAAGCGCTGACAAAATTATCTCACCCACTCAATGGATCGTGTGGTTACTATCCTGCAACGACTCTCAACAACAAAGTTTTTCTTTATTCTGAACAAAGGCTGACACGAACAATTATAAATCCTTCCTGTGTTCCTGTGGCTTTGTAAACGGCAACGATGCACCCTACAACGTCAAACAGATTGTGTGTACAACTATTTATGTTTAAAAATGTGTATAAAGTATACAGTGTCATATTATCACAAATCGGAATATTTTAAGAATATCAGGCATGATATTGTCTGTTAGGATGGCTTGTACGAAGAGTCTAGTTTGTTTGTGTATTAAATTGTGAAGGAGATTATTTACGAGAAATGATGTGGCAAAAACAGCAACATTTTAAAGTCAAACTCTGGTAAGTAAACGTTCTTGAAAATTTAATTTACATTATATTTCGAAAACAATATAAAATTATATGAAAAGAACAAATAGAATTTTCTAAATGTGTATAATAAATTGGTAATATCGTATTTGTTGGAATTTTGTAATAATGTCATTACTACAGTCGATAAAAAGTGAGTAAAAAGTACACGTATCCACAGATAAAACATTTAAAATGTATAATTCTTACAAGGTACTGTAACCACAAAACGTTGTAACTTACAAAAACACACTTTTGTTTAAATGATTATGTTCTGTGTCACAACTGACCATGTAGATGAACGAAAATACATCGTAAGAGTCATCACATTGAGCATAAACGTGAAAAGATTTAACAAGCGTTCATTAGGATAAAAATTTTGTTCTAAAAAAAATTTAATACTGTAGCACCATTTATACATCGTTTAGTATTAATAAGATATTGGTATGTGTGTTAAGTAGCACACCGACGCTATGCACATGTTTGAACGTAACTCAGGATATTGAAAGTGACTACGCAGAATGGTAAAATGCATGTCTCTATCTTAGTTTATTTTGCATTCAAATAAGACATTTAAAAATACAGGATTTCTAGATGTCATAAGTGCTTCGAAGTATGATTTATAGTATCGTGCTTTCTTTAATATACTGTATCATTCCGTTATCATCTGGTATGTGTTTTCGTTTCAAAGGCAAACTTATTTGGGACAAGTTCACTAAATAATTTATAAGAAAACCTTAATTCAACCACGCTGCTGTACTTAGCATGCATTGCTATGGAAAACTAAATTAATACAACTAGGAAAATACTGTAAAAATTGAAAAGCATATATGTGTCTTTTGAATAAGTGTGTTCATGCACTAGCCTGATCTATGGTTTCTTTACATTTACTTAAGAGTGCGTGGTAGATAAATAAACGCTGAAAACATAAATTGATTTCTACACTTTTTTCGAAGCCAATATGGATAAAATACTCAATGACAATCCTAGATAATGGTATTTGCAACTTTATGAATAAATATTTATTTAGAATTGCTAATTCGTTACGCGTGATCTCTTGCGCCGCAGTTAAAAGCACGAGGTTCCGGCGTCATAGATTGTGTCTCAGAAGTTCGTAACACTGAAAACAATTTTGTATAAAACGTTGGCTAAAACTATTGTCTAGGATTGCTATTGTTTAAATTTCGCAAATAGGATCAAAGAAACCTTCAGTTATAGATTAAATCTCTTAGCGTTGAAGTATGTACGACGCCCTATTAAGATTTGTATTTAAAGGTAATGTAAGTAAGATGTACATCTCGTCGACAACAAGGTCATTAAGGAGGGTTAAACACATCTTTACATAAAGGCATGAACTAGGAGAAGTAACGGTAATGGCATATGTTAAGGAACCATACCTGCTGTCATCAGGAGCGATTTCGGTAATCCATGATGAACCAAAATCAGGATGGATAAAGGAGTGAATCGGACCCGGGTTCTCGCGGAAGCGAGTCCAATGTTTTACTGTTATGCCACCTCACTCGGTGTTTGAACTTCGGAATGGTAAAATGTAAAATACTTGTATCTGGTCAGACAAATATGCGGCCAAGAATGAAATTTACACGTATGTGTTTTTATTGTTTCTCTTAGTAGGATGCTTTGGGTGATTGATGAAAGATTAAAATATTTTCGGTAATTTGGTCAAAGTTTAAATGCACTAGCGTATACCGTGGGAAAATGGGTCATGGGGTAAACCGGGTCGACGTAACGTATTCTGCTATTTAGCGGAAGGAAAACGTACCAGATGTGTGGCACAGGCTGAAGAGTGCTGCTACCTGTCGAAGCACTAGTATACTACGAAAAGAACGTTGTTTGTACCATCATTCTGGTAGACGTAAGTTAAAGTGTGCAAAAGTGTGTAGTTTTGGAGTTGAAAAACTTTGACAATGTAAGTATTCTCTTCCGTTACGTAATACTTAATATTGGTTATTCAATACAGTATTGAAATTCAGGATGTTATGTACGAAAATACATGTTCAGTTAACGTTCTCCACCATAATATTGTAAGATATGTTTTTAAGAATTGGGATTTTTTTTAACAGTGCGTTTCGGGGTAATTCGGGTCAAGTTTGTTGGGGTAAAGTGAGTCACTTTGCGCTGCGGTAAAATAATTGTGTATCAGATATTAACTCAAGATTGTATTATTCTGACCTTACTAAAATTATTTGTACCTTACAGAAATTAATATTTACTCAAATTAAGAGTTAAATTACATTATATTTTCGATAAAATAATTATTACCTACGACACAAAGAAGTCTTCTCTAAGTTTTACGCTTTCGTCTGTGGCTTCACAATTATCTAAGGAATTAACTAATTTAGATGTGTTTGATTTTGTTTGAATGCTGGTTTAAACGGGGTGATTCTTAGCAATATGTTTTTAAAGTCCTTATTACTTTGACAATTTCAAGGTCATCATTTTGTAGCTTCTAAATGTATGAAAACCGAATGTATTTTTGTTTGGAAATTTTTTTAATCGGGACAGTTAGACTGTGTATGATAATAACTTCAATAATTTCAAATGGAAGAACCAATTTGAATGTTATGTTTTTCCTTGAAAGCTGTTTTAATCGGGATTGTATTTAGCTATGTCTGAAGATAATCATTTTAGCCATTACAAGACCATCCTGTCTCCATAATGCTTGTGTGTGTTTAGGACTTACCATTTCATTACATAAGTGGACCAGTTCGTTTTATCTGTATTTTTTTAATGGATTGTAAATTTGGTTTAGTTTAATGAAGAGGGATAAATTATTAATATAAATGCAGAATGTATACACCTAATTTCACATTATTTGCAAAAAAATTACTATGTTAAAGACAACTACAATTGAGCTATTTGGCTCGTATGTCCTAGATACCGAGAAACTACTTCCGGAAAACCACCCGTGGCTCTTGGTCTTCTGTGACTGTGGATGAAGCAATCAGAGCAGTCAAATACGGTGAATACTATGTCAGGAAAGCATCTAATGTGTTTGGTGCGCCTTTCTCTTCACTTCAGAGAAGAACATCCGCATCTGAAGCCTCGCCTGTCTCTGGGCGTAAATCTATTTTGTCGTATGACACTGCAAAAGCTTTGACAGTTAGACTTATATACTTATCAAGAAAAGTTTTTGGTTTAACTCCAACTAGTTTACTTAAGTATGCCTTCCATTACGTCAAAAATCGTAAAATACAGCATAGTTTCAATACAGAAAAGGAACAGGCTGGACAGGATTGGTTCCAAGTATTCATGAAGCGTCATCCTGAACTTTAAATCAGGAAAGCTGAAGGCCTGTCTCGTGCACGAATAAATGGCATGCAGCGTGAAAACGTTTAACAGTTTTACGATCAGCTGAAGCAGCTCACATTGGAATGCAATATCCAAGGTAAGCCAGAAAGTATTTACAACCAAGATGAAACAGGACTGCCAATGAACAAAAAAAAAAAAAACAATGTTGTCGCTCTTTGAGGATCGAGGGATGTTATTTCAATGACAAATTTTAAACGTGGAGAAATTGTCACTGTAATTGCATATGTGTCAGGTACTGGTACTTATATTCCGCCATTTTTTATATTTAAAGGTAAGATGATGAAGAATGAATACTGTGACGACATGCCAGCAGGATCCGAAGTGTGCGTGACTGACTCGGGATGGGTAAATAAAGAAGCTTTTGACAAGTGGTTGGAGCATTTTCACAAGCACAATACACCAGAGAATGTCATCTTGATGGCCATGCTTACCACACTTAACTTACAACAGTTGATTTGTGCGAGAAGTTTAATATTAAAGTGTTGCTACTACCTCCCCAAACAACCCACGCACTCCATCCCCTTGATGTTCGTGTTTTCAAGCCACTGAAAACCTACCACCACCAACAAGCAACATCGTGGCAACACAGCAATCCAAATCGACCTATTTCAAAACTGAGTTTTGGAGGGATATTCAAGAAGGCATGGAACTATGCCGCAACATTTGGGAATGGAGTGAAAGGGTTTGAAGTATCCGGTATTTACTCTATTAATCCTGCTGCTATCCCAAATTACAAATTCACGTCAGAAAATTATATTTTCTCCAGAAATGCTGGAACTGAGCCATACCTCAATGTCTGATAAACCAAGCACATATTCTGCCCCATCTGTTCAGGAAAGCGAATCTTCCTTCACAGTTACAGAACAGGATATTTCCAATGGCAGGCATTAAGTTTCAGGAATCTTCACAGAAGTAAGAGCCCTGCTACCGACACCAGAAAAATTAACACCGAATACGAAAATATTAGGAATAACCATTCCTTCTCTACGGATATTGTCAAATAATAACACGATGCTATTGGAAACCAGTAAATTGAGGGATAACAAGGCAGCAAACACTGCGAATCAAAGCAGAACTCAAGTCCCTTCAAAGAAGAAGACAACAGAAACAAAGAAAAGATCTGAGCCTGAAATTTAGGAGAAAGACAAGCATAGCGAGGAAGATGTACTCTGCAACTTTTGCAAAATGCCATGCAAAGACATCAGGAGCTGCACAGCTGGAGACTGGATCCAGTGCCAGTGTTGTAATTTGTGGTACCATGAGCGCTGTGTCGGTGCTTTTCGGTGTAAGCAATTTGTTTGTGGTATGATAGAGCAGTCAAAAAAAACTAGTGACCCATTTTACCCCATTGGTGATCCGATTTACCCTACTTTTGTACAATCCGTGTCAAAACATTCTATGTTTTATTTTTGATGCTCAAAGTACTTTTAAAAGAAAATAACATTGCATGTGTGTACTCCTATTTTTAGCCGAATATGTGCTTATTTTTTTTATAAATCTGTTTAAAATCGTTTTATGTTAGTTTTCAAAATATTTGGCTAGTTACAAAAAGTGACCCGACTCCCCCATATGTCCAAAAAATCATAGGTGAGCGAGTCAGTTAAGTCCAGGGACTAAGTTGAGTTTATCAGACCCCAAAAAAGAAAAGGCTTTGTTTGTTTTGTTTGTACAGAAAACAAAGTTCCTTTCAACTTCAGTCAATCTGGTGTAACAACAAAATATCTGCGTTACCATTAAAACCATATTTTCGTGAAATTTGGACTTAGTAAATATTAACAATGACCGATTACAATGCAACGCCTTGAAACAGCAAATTCATTGCTTCATTTTTAAAATATTTATATAATATGGACTGTGCTCAGTTCTTAAGCCTCATGTTGCAGAAGAACCTTAAAACAATATGTTTCTAAGTAAAATATTTAATAAACTACTTTGTTTGAAGTTCAACAGATATGTCTGCTGGAATGTAGAACCTTTATTTACCATGTTACTATTTGTTCTGAGCAGTCCAAATGTTATACAGAAATCTTCTCCTGGTGAAGTGATTCCCCGAGAGAATAAATGATAACTGGTATTGTTTTGATTGTTTACAGATCTCGTAATTGCTTGTTAACAAATCTCGGAGATCATAGCAATTAAATTCGTTACCGAACCCAATTTTTTTTTCCGTAAATGTATTTACTTTCCACAGAGTTCACGCCTCGAGACTGTAACTCTACCCTATCATTATTACCCAGTTATTCGACAGCTACGTGCCGTAAAAGAACAGACGGCTAATACTGCAATTTTACTAGTTCATATCGCTCTGCGAATGATCTTGTTAACCGGTTTGTTGGTGGCTTATAGTATAAAACGCATTACTTGAAAACTTTTGAAGATTTTAAGAGTGCGTGATACATAAATTAACGTTTGAAACGTCATTTTGAATTCACATATTTTTTAAACAAAACATGGAAAAACTACAGAACAACAAAAATAGATAAAGAAATTAACAAACTTTATGAGCAAAAATTTACCAAGAATAATTAATTTGCTAAGCGTAATCTGTTCCGCACGCAATTGTACGAGATTTCGGCATCAGCTATTATTCTTCATAAATACGTTACCCGAAAAAATTTGATCAGAAAATTGGTAAAACCTAGTGCCTAAAATTGCTGTTTGTTGATATTTGCAAATAGGCATCGAGACAACTTAAAATTTTAAACCGATTATTTTAAGCGCATAATTATGTGCCAAGCCTTATTAAGTAGGGGCTGTCACCCTCGTGGAGTAGTTTTGAGCCAAATGACATAGTTTTAGCTGGCGCTGGAAAGCGATATCGGTGAAGACTTCTACGAGTGATAAGCGTAACTGTGGGGAGAAAGCAAGTTTATCAATATGATGCATATTCTCAATTCATGGACATCAGTTTTTAATATAGCTAATGAAGAGTTAATTAAAGTGAAATCTATATTAGATAAAAATTTGCTCTCTCTTAATGTAACTAAAACAAAGTGCATATCATTTTCTGCAAACAAATCTGGTCAACCAAAGGAACACCAAGAACTCAAAATACATAACTGTAGTCAATTAAATGCAAACTGTAAATGTAA